>JAZFAU010001107.1:0-23223 GCA_037178615.1 Dione vanillae
CTCGCTTTTTTTTCCAATCTTCAGCACTCAAATTAGTTGTACCGTAATTTGTCATGGCATATTGCATTAAGTGTGATTGTTTCGGTTCACATTTGTCAATTTTAAGCCCTCTTCATCAATTTTAGATAAACTTGTTCCTGTAATTTGATTTTTTTCTAATGGTCCTTTACTACTATTATATTTTTGTAATATACATAATTACTAAACAATTTAAATTATAAAAAATAGTAAATATTGCCATTTAAATTCTAAAAATATATTGGCATTAAAATTGGGAGATGGATACTTTACTAAAATGAAAATATATTCCTGTATAACATTTTAAAAAATTTAAGTTTAAATTTAATCATAATAACGATTAATTGCAATTGGCAATTAAGTTTCAAAAGCTTTCAGTTGTCAGAAATAAATTATATTGCTAATTGAATAAAAATAAATTTCAGTGTAGTAAATTTAATAGTATAAATTAAAGTTCAACATGTCCATTTCCAGTGAATCGACAATTTGTATGCCACTCTTCAGACTTCAGGCATCTTGCAGAATTAGCTTACAAGTAATTCTATGTAAAATTCAAGTAAAAGGAAATGATTGCATAACAACACTAGAGTTATAATAAAATAACAACAAAATATCATACCTGGCATAACACTAGGTAATGTAGGAATAATACCAGGTTTACATCCACCGCAGTGTCTCCCCAACGGATTTCTTCCTTCGTCTACGTTCCTTTTTCTCTTCGTCGTCACTTGAGAACCAGCGTGTTCGCGTTTTACATTGGTTTGATTTGAAGAGGCGTTGTAGCTGGAATTTTTACTAAAGTCACTTTCATATAATCATTATTATCTATAAGATACGGATTGGAGACTGAAGAAAAGTAATAATTATTATACAATATATATATATAATATATATATATATATATATATATATATATAATATATATATATATATATATATATATATATATATATATATATATATATTATGGATAGCACTACTTTTAATATATATATATATATATATATATATATATATATATATATATATATATATATAGTATATATATATATATATATATATATATATATATATATATATATATATATATATATATATATTATATATATATATATATATATATATATATATATATATATTATATATATATATATATATATATATATATATATATATATATATATATATATATATATAAATAAATAAAAATTAATAAAATAGCCTTTATTGGCTAAATAACATTCACAGTATATCACATTATATATTTTTTTTTCTTATTTAGTCTGCTTTTTAGCATAGGCCTCCTCTAACCCTTTCCATTCTCTCCTATTCCTTGCCTTCCGCAGCCAGTGGGGACCGGCTGTTTTCCTGATGTCATCTTCCCATCGTCTGTGGAGTCTTCCTCTTTTTCTTTGAACATTTCTTGGGTACCATTCAAAAATATCTTTTGGCCATTTTCTTGGGGAATCTCTTGCCATATGTCCTGACCATCTCCATTTTAACTTTTTTATGGTTATTGCAATATCTTTTACTTTAATTTTCTTTCTGATCAAGTCAAGTCTCTTTTTATCTTTCTTTTTTAAACCAAGTAGGTTCCTTTCCATGTTGTGCTAACATACTTTAAGTATGTGGACCGCCTTCTTTGTGAGAGTCCAGGATTGACAGCCATATGTGATGCATGGTAGAATACACATATTAAAGATTTTTTGTCTTGCATTCCATAGGGATATCTCTATTTTTTAAAACATATTTAGTGCCCAGAAACATCTCCATCCTTTTGCTACTCTTATATTTATTTCTTTTAATGTCATATTAACAGGTGAGACTGTCTGTCCCAGGTAAGTATATTCTTCCACATATTCTATTGGGCAATTGCTAATTTAAATAAGCGTTTTTAGACCATTTGTCATTACTTTTGTCTTTTTCGTGTTCATTGTCAATCCAACAAGAACACTTTGGTCTGTGAGTTGTTGTAACATTTCCTCGAGTGACCTATGATTATCTGTCATTAGCACAATGTCATCCGCAAATCTCAAATGTGTTAAACATTTACCATCTATATTAATGCCCTTACAATTCCAGTTCAAGTTTCGAAATACACACCCGAGAACAGCAGAAAATAACTTTGGGGATAATGGATCACCCTGACATACTCCTTTTCTTATTTCGAATTCTTGTCCTGCGTTCTCTAGTTTTATCTTGGATGTACTTCTATCGTATATTTGTTTAATGATTCTAATATACTTCTTTGGGATTTCTTGCTGTAATAGAGATCTCCAGATTTCGATATATTTAATTGAGTCGAATGCTTTATTATAGTTCACGAAGGCTTTGTAGTACTGTTTGCCGTATTCATTGAACTTCTCAATAACTTGTTCACTACAAATATGTGATCAATAGTACAATAGTTCTTTCTGAAGCCACCTTGTTCTCTTGGCTGGTTTTCGTCTAGAATAGTCGTCAGACGATTTAGTAAGACTTTAGAAATATTTTATAGAGGTTAGATAACAGGCTTATTGGTCTATAGTTATTGATTTGATTTTTTATCTCCTTTCTTGTGTAAGAGTACGATGCTAGATTCTTCCATTGCTGTGGGATGATTTCTTCTAATATAATTTGATTAAAAATCTGTGTAACAGGCTTGGATACATTTTCTAAAATTGTCTTTAATAATTCAATTGTAATGCCATCCTGCCCTGGTGCCCTGTTGTTCTTTTGGGATACTATAGCATATTTAACTTCTGATTCCATGATGCAGGGTATTTGTTCTTCATCCTCTTCCTTTCTACCCAAGTCTATGTCTTCACCATAATCTTTATCATTGTATAAGTCCTTGTAGAACTTTGTAGCTATGTCTTTTATTGATTTCTATTGGATTCCAATTTCCCAGTTTTGTTCTTTAAGTTTGGTATCCAAGTTGTGTTTTGTCTAAGTTCTTTAATTGCTTTTTTTATTGCACCTGCTTTCTCAATATGACGCTTAAATGTTTCTGTTCTGGTTCTTTTTCTGTGTTTTCTAATGCTTTTGTTGTTGTCTTTACTAATTTGGGCAATCGTTTTCCTCTTTTCCTTCCTTCTTGTAACATGCTCTTTCTTTTTTCAATTAGACGTTTTGCTTCTTCTCCAAGTAGGTCTTTAGATTGTCGATTCAGTGATAAATTTGCGCTAAAATTTTGTATGATAGTTTCGAAATAATTGTACTTATTTTGTATTGATTCTTTATTTGATATTTCCTTTAGATCATTATCTAAGTTTAGCAGTTCCTTTTCATTTAATAAGATTGTGCCCTGGACTTTTTGATTCTTTATATAACTACGCCTTGAATGTTTAATTAGTATCAGGTTTAGTTTTGCTCTAACCATCCTGTGATTAGAGTTAAAGTTAAACTGCGCTATAACTTCAACATCTTTAAATATTTTTGGCCGACTGGATAGAAAGAAATCAATTTCATTTTTGACAGTATATCCTGGTGACACCCAGGTCCATTTTCTACTCTTCCTCTTTTTTGTAAAAATATTCATTATATAAAAGTTGTTCTGGATTGCAAAGTTTATTATACGCTGTCCATTGTCGTTAAGTTTTTCCAGTTGCATGTTTTCCTATTATGTGAATATTTGTTTCTTTGCTATCTGTCCCAATTTGACCATTGAAGTCTCCCATTACAATAACGTGCTTATGTACCTTTTCCATAGTATTATTTAATTCCTCGTAGAACTTATTTTTGATTTCTTTTGTTGCAACTTCTGTGGTGCGTCTATCTGAATGATTGACATGGGTTCCTTCTGCTCTGGAAATTGTATATGTAGCATTGCAATTCTTTCTGACACCCCATTGAATTCTAATATTGCATTTTTATGTTGCTTTTTTACAATAAAACCAACACCATATTGCCCAGGCGTTTCTCCAATATAGTAAAATATATAATTGTTATGTTCTTCTATTGCTTCTCCATTTCTTCTAATCTCGCTAAGCCCCACTATATCCCAATTAATTGATTTCAGAGCTTCTTCAAGCTCCATGAGTTTTTCTGGAGTTCGGAGAGTTGTAGCGTTGAAGGTTGCTATATATAGATTTTTATTGTCTTTTTGTACTTGACTTGAGAGTACATTTCTTAATATCGGAGAAGATGCGTTACTATCTTCATAATTGCGTGATAGAGGGTTGCGGTCGTAATTCCCCACGGTGACCGCATTTGACCGGCTTGGGGAATGTCGTTTCTTATGATATATACTTTCTCTGACTTTTATTTGGTTATCTTTTGGTTTTTGTTTATTAATTATGTATGTGTAATTTTTATTCTGCCAAGGAACTTGAGGAATTAGATCTTGGGCGAAACATACTATGTAATTTGTGTAATTTATTATATGGTGCTCGATCCCCATCTTTTATTTTGTCGGCTATGGTAGGTGATTTAGATTCTGATCTCTTTCTTTTTGTTTCCTTGTCTGTTTTACCTTTAACTATGAGTTTATTGTAGCGCAGGTAGGCTGTGTTTCCTTTTTGTTGTGCTTGTTTTTGTTTTTCTTTTAACTCTTTTCTTTTAATGATAACTGATTTAGGGTAATCTTGGGTGACATAAATGCCAGTAGGGAAGTTATTATTATTTTTCAAGAGCTCATATTTTCGCCATGTTAGAGTAACTGTTAGGATGATAGGTCTTATTTTACTACTGTCCCTTTTCCCTATCCTTCTCACATCACTTATCTCCCATTTGTCCCATTCTTGCATATCTGATCTATCACTTGCATACTTCAAAATTTCTAGCACCTTTTCTCTCAGTTCGAAGCCATGTTTTTCTTCTTCCGTCACTCCATGAATTAGGCAATTGTTTTTTCGTACATCTCGCTCTAAGTTTTGTACCTTTGATTGCAGATTTTCGACCTCTTTCTTTAGCCTTATATTTTCTTCAATAAGTGGTTTTAATTTTTCATCTACTAAATCTGACATGCTTCTTGTAAACCTTTCAGCTAGCTCCTCAGTTTGATTTTTAAAATCGCATTTCATTTCATTCATTTTGTCTAAAATTAGTTAAGTTTGCGGATCCATTTTTATTGCAGGTATCCCTTATGGAATAGTAACATTGTTTTGTCGATGGTAAAGTCAATGTCAAACACCGGAAGTCGTTCACTTTCTCTACTCTTTATTTTTTATTTGCGAGGGTATTCGTTTTTTTTTCTAAAAAATTATGTCTACTTCGGTGATTTTTTTAAATATTTTCCTTTAAATTGCGTTAATTAACACTGATTATTAAACCTTTCAATGCACTGGTGTTTTAGGCACGCTGTTAACAGTTGAGGATCTTGTAATACTTGATATTTTTAATAAATTTTGCGAAATTTACAGCAACCACTGTTTTATGTGTTCACTTGACAGCTCTCACTTGACACATATATATATATATATATTATATATATATATATATATATATATATATATATATATATATATATATATATATATATATATATATATATATATATATATATATATATATATATATATATATATATATATATATATATATATATATATATATATATATATATATATATATATATATATGTTGTCAAGTGAGAGCTGTCAAGTGAACACATAAAACAGTGGTTGCTGTAAATTTTCGCAAAATTTATTAAAAATATCAAGTATTACAAGATCCTCAACTGTTAACAGCGTGCCTAAAACACCAGTGCATTGAAAGGTTTAATAATCAGTGTTAATTAACGCAATTTAAAGGAAAATATTTAAAAAAATCACCGAAGTAGACATAATTTTTTAGAAAAAAAAAACGAATACCCTCGCAAATAAAAAAATAAAGAGTAAGAGAAAGTGAACGACTTCCGGTGTTTGACATTGACTTTACCATCGACAAAACAGTGTTGCTATTGCGTAAGGGATACCTGCAATAAAAATGGATCCGCAAACTAAACTAATTTTAGACAAAATGAATGAAATGAAATGCGATTTTAAAAATCAAACTGAGGAGCTAGCTGAAAGGTTTACAAGAAGCATGTCATATTTAGTAGATGAAAAATTAAAACCACTTATTGAAGAAAATATAAGGCTAAAGAAAGAGGTCGAAAATCTGCAATCAAAGGTACAAAACTTAGAGCGAGATGTACGAAAAAACAATGGCCTAATTCATGGGGTGACGGAAGAAGAAAGACATGGCTGCGAACTGGGAGAAAAGGTGCTAGAAATTTTGAAGTATGCAAGTGATAGATCAGATATGCAAGAATGGGACAAATGGGAGATAAGTGATGTGAGAAGGATAGGGAAAAGGGACAGTAGTAAAATAAGACCTATCCTCCTAACAGTTACTCTAACATGGCGAAAATATGAGCTCTTGAAAAATAATAATAACTTCCCTACTGGCATTTATGTCACCCAAGATTACCCTAAATCAGTTATCATTAAAAGAAAAGAGTCAAAAGAAAAACAAAAACAAGAACAACAAAAAGGAAACACAGCCTACATTCGCTACAATAAACTCATAGTTAAAGGTAAAACAGACAAGGAAACAAAAAGAAAGAGATCAGAATCTAAATCACCTAACATAGCCGACAAAATAAAAGATGGGGATCGAGCACCATATAATAAATTACACAAATTACATAGTATGTTTCGCCCAAGATCTAATTCCTCAAGTTCCTTGGCAGAATAAAAATTACACATACATAATTAATAAACAAAAACCAAGAGATAACCAAATAAAAGTCAGAGAAAGTATATATCATAAGAAACGACATACCCCAAGCCGGTCAAATGCGGTCACCGTGGGGAATTACGACCGCAACCCTCTATCACGCAATTATGAAGATAGTAACGCATCTTCTCCGATATTAAGAAATGTACTCTCAAGTCAAGTACAAAAAGACAATAAAAATCTATATATAGCAACCTTCAACGCTACAACTCTCCGAACTCCAGAAAAACTCATGGAGCTTGAAGAAGCTCTGAAATCAATTAATTGGGATATAGTGGGGCTTAGCGAGATTAGAAGAAATGGAGAAGCAATAGAAGAACATAACAATTATATATTTTACTATATTGGAGAAACGCCTGGGCAATATGGTGTTGGTTTTATTGTAAAAAAGCAACATAAAAATGCAATATTAGAATTCAATGGGGTGTCAGAAAGAATTGCAATGCTACATATACAATTTCCAGAGCAGAAGGAACCCATGTCAATCATTCAGATAGACGCACCCACAGAAGTTGCAACAAAAGAAATCAAAAATAAGTTCTACGAGGAATTAAATAATACTATGGAAAAGGTACATAAGCACGTTATTGTAATGGGAGACTTCAATGGTCAAATTGGGACAGATAGCAAAGAAACAAATATTCACATAATAGGAAAACATGCAACTGGAAAACTTAACGACAATGGACAGCGTATAATAAACTTTGCAATCCAGAACAACTTTTATATAATGAATATTTTTTACAAAAAGAGGAAGAGTAGAAAATGGACCTGGGTGTCACCAGGATATACTGTCAAAAATGAAATTGATTTCTTTCTATCCAGTCGGCCAAAAATATTTAAAGATGTTGAAGTTATAGCGCAGTTTAACTTTAACTCTAATCACAGGATGGTTAGAGCAAAACTAAACCTGATACTAATTAAACATTCAAGGCGTAGTTATATAAAGAATCAAAAAGTCCAGGGCACAATCTTATTAAATGAAAAGGAACTGCTAAACTTAGATAATGATCTAAAGGAAATATCAAATAAAGAATCAATACAAAATAAGTACAATTATTTCGAAACTATCATACAAAATTTTAGCGCAAATTTATCACTGAATCGACAATCTAAAGACCTACTTGGAGAAGAAGCAAAACGTCTAATTGAAAAAAGAAAGAGCATGTTACAAGAAAGGAAGGAAAAGAGGAAAGAGATTGCCCAAATTAGTAAGGACATCAACAAAAGCATTAGAAAACACAGAAAAAGAACCAGAACAGAAACATTTAAGCGTCATATTGAGAAAGCAGGTGCAATAAAAAAAGCAATTAAAGAACTTAGACAAAACACAACTTGGATACCAAACTTAAAGAACAAAACTGGGAAATTGGAATCCAATAGAAAATCAATAAAAGACATAGCTACAAAGTTCTACAAGGACTTATACAATGATAAAGATTATGGTGAAGACATAGACTTGGGTAGAAAGGAAGAGGATGAAGAACAAATACCCTGCATCATGGAATCAGAAGTTAAATATGCTATAGTATCCCAAAAGAACAACAGGGCACCAGGGGAGGATGGAATTACAATTGAATTATTAAAGACAATTTTAGAAAATGTATCCAAGCCTGTTACACAGATTTTTAATCAAATTATATTAGAAGAAATCATCCCACAGCAATGGAAGAAATCTAGCATCGTACTCTTACACAAGAAAGGAGATAAAAATCAAATCAATAACTATAGACCAATAAGCCTGTTATCTAACCTCTATAAAATATTTTCTAAAGTCTTACTAAATCGTCTGACGACTATTCTAGACGAAAACCAGCCAAGAGAACAAGGTGGCTTCAGAAAGAACTATTGTACTATTGATCACATATTTGTAGTGAAACAAGTTATTGAGAAGTTCAATGAATACGGCAAACAGTACTACATAGCCTTCGTGGACTATAATAAAGCATTTGACTCAATTAAACATATCGAAATCTGGAGATCTCTATTACAGCAAGGAATTCCAAAGAAGTATATTAGAATCATTAAACAAATATACAATAGAAGTACATCCAAGATAAAACTAGAGAACGCAGGACAAGAATTCGAAATAAGAAAAGGAGTACGTCAGGGTGATCCATTATCCCCCAAGTTATTTTCTGCTGTTCTCGAGAGTGTATTTCGAAACATGAAATGGAAGGGTAAGGGCATTAACATAGATGGTAAATGTTTAACACATTTGAGATTTGCGGATGACATCGTGCTTATGACAGATAATCCTAGGTCGCTCGAGGAAATGTTACAACAACTCGCAGACCAAAGTGTTCTTGTTGGATTGACAATGAACACGGAAAAGACAAAAGTAATGACAAATGGTCTAAAAACGCTTATTCAAATTAGCAATTGCCCAATAGAATACGTGGAAGAATATACTTACCTGGGACAGACAGTCTCACCTGTTAATATGACATTAAAAGAAATAAATATAAGAGTAGCAAAAGGATGGAGATGTTTCTGGGCACTAAAATATGTTTTAAAAAATAGAGATATCCCTATGGAATGCAAGACAAAAATCTTTAATATGTGTATTCTACCATGCATCACATATGGCTGTCAATCCTGGACTCTCACAAAGAAGGCGGTCCACATACTTAAAGTATGTCAGCACAACATGGAAAGGAACCTACTTGGTATAAAAAAGAAAGATAAAAAGAGACTTGATTTGATCAGAAAGAAAACAAAAGTAAGAGATATTGCAATAACCATAAAAAAGTTAAAATGGAGATGGTCAGGACATATGGCAAGAGATACTTCAGGAAAATGGCCAAAAGATATTTTTGAGTGGTACCCAAGAAATGCTCAAAGAAAAAGAGGAAGACCTTACAGACGATGGGAAGATGACATCAGGAAAACAGCCGGTCCCCACTGGCTGCGGAAGGCAAGGAATAGGAGAGAATGGAAAGGGATGGAGGAGGCCTATGCTGAAAAGCAGACTAAATAAGAAAAAAAAAAAAAATGTGATATATTGTGAATGTTATTTGGTCAATAAAGGCTATTTTATTTATTTATATATATATATATATATATATATATATATATATATATATATATATATATATATATATATATATATATATATATATATATATATATATATATATATATATATATATATATATATATATATATATATATATATATATATATATATATATATATATATATATATATATATATATATATATATATATATATATATATTGTATAATAATTATTACTTTTCTTCAGTCTCCAATCCGTATCTTATAGATAATAATGATTATATGAAAGTGACTTTAGTAAAAATTCCAGCTACAACGCCTCTTCAAATCAAACCAATGTAAAACGCGAACACGCTGGTTCTCAAAGTGACGACGAAGAGAAAAAGGAACGTAGACGAAGGAAGAAATCCCGTTGGGGAGACACTGCGGTGGATGTAAAACCTGGTATTATTCCTACATTACCTAGTGTTATGCCAGGTATGATATTTTGTTGTTATTTTATTATAACTCTAGTGTTGTTATGCAATCATTTCCTTTTACTTGAATTTTACATAAGAATTACTTGTAAGCTAATTCTGCAAGATGCCTGAAGTCTGAAGAGTGGCATACAAATTGTCGATTCACTGGAAATGGACATGTTGAACTTTAATTTATACTATTAAATTTACTACACTGAAATTTATTTTTATTCAATTAGCAAATATAATTTATTTCTGACAACTGAAAGCTTTTGAAACTTAATTGCCAATTGCAATTAATCGTTATTATGATTAAATTTAAACTTAAATTTTTTAAAATGTTATACAGGAATATATTTTCATTTTATTAAAGTATCCATCTCCCAATTTTAATGCCAATATATTTTTAGAATTTAAATGGCAATATTTACTATTTTTTATAATTTAAATTGTTTAGTAATTATGTATATTACAAAAATATAATAGTAGTAAAGGACCATTAGAAAAAAATCAAATTACAGGAACAAGTTTATCTAAAATTGATGAAGAGGGCTTAAAATTGACAAATGTGAACCGAAACAATCACACTTTAATGCAATATGCCATGACAAATTACGGTACAACTAATTTGAGTGCTGAAGATTGGAAAAAATGCGAGGACAACTTTAAACTGAATTTGCTATATCAGGTATGATATTATTATTAATTAATTTTATCTATATAATCATAAAAACATGTAAGGGTTTTTAATTGTATATATTTCTCTATGAAAGGTCTGCAAACTATGGGTAAGGTTTCCAAGGCACAAGATTTTTTCTTAGACAAAATTTTCTGCATAAATGTATTAGTTGTTGAATTTGTTTACTATACACAAATATTTATAAATATTTATAATAACTTTTAGTTATATATGACAAAGAAACAATGTAATTGTTACAGGACATGTTAAAAAAGAGGCAAGAAGTGGAGAGGCTGGCTGCCGCTGGTAAACACAAATATGAATATGACAGTGATGAAGACACCTCAGACGGAACTTGGGAACATAGGTAAGCTGGAAAAATGTTGAAGCTAATTTATGTTTGAGAACATTTAAAAAACTCTCTTTAACTATTGTTAAACAATGTTGCAGATTGCGCGCCAAAGAAATGAATGCAACAGAAAGATGGGCCACAGAATTGACAAAGCAGGCTGAGGGAAAACACCATATTGGAGACTTTTTACCACCTGAAGAGTTGAAGAAGTAAGGTTTTTATAAGACATATATGTTTTTTTTATTCTATTTGTATGGTAATATGGCAAAAATCACAAAGTAGTTAGTCTATTTTGTTTGAGTAGCGAAGTATAGAAATTGTATGGTGTACAAACACCCACACCGAGTTACATAATTAATTAATAATTACACATTATTTTAATTTCCTTGTCTTTGTAATGCAAAGGCCTTGATATCCGCCAGTTAAAAATGCTATTTGTAGGACAGACAGCTTAGATTATATTAGAATATCCCCAACGTAGCCAGTTATATGTCGTAAAAAATATGAGGGCTAATATATATTTATATTTATAATATGAAACACTTAAATATTTTAGTTTAATTTTTTTAATAAAATCTAGAAAAAGTAGAATTATTAGTTGAAAGTATAAAAAGTATCATGATTAAAAATATAACCTTAATATTTCATACAACAATAAATTAATTACAGATTCATGGAGAAATACTCTGCAGTAAAAAGTGGTAAAGAGCCTGATCTGAGCGATTATAAAGAGTATAAACTAAAAGAGGACAATATTGGTATGTATACATTTTTATATATTTGTTACAACATTTCCTATAGTATTTATGTAAGATGTTTATTAAATATCATTTCGAGGTTGGAATATAGTTTCAAGGGTTTTATTATTTTCATCCACAAATATAAAGCTTTTTATTAAAGCAAAAAATTAAACTCGAAAATATTGTTATATCTAAGAAAATTCTGAAAATATACAAAAATAGCAATATTTTAAATGTATTTATAAGTATGCAAAACTAATAAACACAATTTTTGCTAAAATTATTATAAATGGCAGTGTATTTATTACAACATTCTCTCCAGCACTCAGTGGCAGCAAGTGGTCAAAGATGTAATATTTTAACGTATTTTTGGTCACTAGTGATTGAATAAAATTTTCAAATTGTATATTGCCTCAATAAGACCTTGAGTTAAAGACCTTAAACAGGCTGCAATAATCTAATGATATTCAATTATTCATAAAAAGTTTTATTAATTTTGTAAATTTAAAGTCAGATTAGCTGAATTACTTACTATAAGTTATATTGTTTATGTAACAATGTTGTTTCATACAGTTTAAACCTTTGTTTACAGGTTTCAAAATGTTACAAAAACTGGGTTGGACTGAAGGCGAAGGTCTCGGTGCTGAGGGAACCGGTATTGTTGAACCTATTAACAAGTGAGTATTAAATAAACAATAAACACAAAATAGCACAAACTTAAGACA
The DNA here is from genome assembly GCA_037178615.1 of Dione vanillae. Lineage (NCBI taxonomy): Eukaryota > Metazoa > Arthropoda > Insecta > Lepidoptera > Nymphalidae > Dione > Dione vanillae. Next base: position 12,695 of record JAZFAU010001107.1, read on the forward strand.
CTTAAAATATTATTATTATTAGGATTGTTTTATTTATAGATTGGGGATTTAGTTTTATTTCTCCGGTTATATATAACTGAAGACATTTTATTTCTTTTCGATTTATGTTATGAATAAACAAACTTCGAATGAAATGGTCAGTATTAGCTTCTGGAAGAAATAACATCGAAGTTTACGTTTTCTAGATATTTTGTCTGTAGAAAATCTCTCTATCTTCGTCTTTACGTTTATACCCCACAATTTACAGTAATTAGTTCTATCTACGGAGTACTAAATAGCATATTAAATAAAAATTCACTTATTAAATGACGACAACGTTTAATTCCAGAGCAAAGCAGCCGGTGGCGAACCAGGGGCTCGGCGCCGCGTCGGCGGACGGCGTGTGTCCCGACGACGACGAGTTCGACGCGTACAGGAAGCGCATGATGTTGGCCTACCGCTTCCGACCTAACCCACTGGTAAACACCAACTATGGACTATAGGATACTAAATTACTTTAAAAAGAAAAAAAATAATGACATGTAATTGACTCTACAGACATTTGGTAATGTATGTGTAACAAAGGGTACGAATCAAGTATTTGTAGCGTCATTTAAATTCACATTTAAATAAAAATATGCTATATGTTCTTATCATAAATATTAATTATATTAAAATTAATATATAATAAACAATTAATATTTATCTTTATATATTTAATATTACTTAGAACTAAGGCTATGGATTATAAGCAAAGTACATAAACTTTTTAAACGCCATTTATGACGTTATAAATAAAAACCTCTCGCCAACCGTGCAGGCGCTCTGACCACTGAGCCATGCGTTCTTCATCACGCCGCGTCGAAATTCTTACTTGTTTTGTGCAATTTTCCTGGTTGTTAGCATCTCTGTGGGGAGGGGCGCGGCTTCAAACCCCGCTGCGTTCAAAATTTTTATGTTTTAAGTATTTTTCTATCCTCAGTGTGGATTAATACTTTAAAAATCATAAAAATACTAAATTACAGTTTCTAGCCTTTGTGGAAGTATGCTTTTCTATGATTGAAATTTACTCTTACTATACAGTACAATGATTGAAAATTCATAGAACTTGTTACAGCAAGAAAAGACAGGATGTCATTTCTAAGAAATGTACAAATAAACTATATATAGTATTTTAAGTACACTTGATGTGCAATATTCAATTTGAAATCTTATCTATTGTTACATTTAAGTAAATGTATAAGTGTATAATTATTATGTTTCGTCAAAATAAATCAATGCACTGGACTTCATCACATTAAATAATTGAATTCCTTTAGTATACATGCTTTGAAATAGTAATAACCATATTAAAATAACTGCTTAATAAGTGATTTGAAATTTTATTTATAAAAAAATATTTTTATCTTCACTTATCTTATTGATATAGTAATACTTTTTTTCTATTTTCAGAATAATCCACGGCGACCATATTATTAATGATAGGCTCGTTATACATTTATTATGTATATGTATAATGCTACAAGGAAATTATTTGTATGTGAAATTTCTAAAGGAAAACATTTATGAAGAAGATGTAATGGTGTTAATAAAATGAAAAAATATGAAAAGTTAAAATAAATATTTCTATGTATTAGTTAATTACTTGCAAGAATATACAAAATAATATGTAGGTGAATGACAAGATATGAAATTGGACGCATAATTTAGGAAACTCATTTTTAGCTATTTTATATATGTGTATTATGAAACATAGAAATAATTTATCAATTCAAACTTGTAAGAAAAACTAAGATCAACGTTACAGTTTTTTAGTTTTCAGTTTTAAAAGAATCTAATTTATTTGTGAAAAAGTATAAATAGTATCTGTAATTGAACATCTATCGTGTACATTTTTATATACAGTAGAGTTCCGTACAACGCGAGTAATATGTTACGCGTTGTATGAAATCGCGTTATAGGAAATCGCGCTGAACGAGAAAAAAGATGTATAGCGCGAATGACATATTTGAAGAAAAAATTATTAAAACAAATCTACGTATATTTTGTTTCATATGCAAATGTATATATAAAAAAAAATATTTTTAAAAATTAATTCATTATATCAAGTCTCAATATAGAAATGCATATGTAATTGTCAAAAATTGACAAAGCAATATAAACTACTTCGTTGAAACACAAAAAGATATAAAAACACGAGTGAATAAAAGTGAAATATATGTACAGTGTTTAAAAGGGAAATTTCCGTATTTTTTCTTTACCGCGTTATACGGGAATCGTGATATATGAATAAAGTGGTGGCACTTTTTTTAACGCGTTGTATAAAATCGCGTTGTATAAAATCGCGTTGTAACGGGAGTCTACGGGAGTCTAACTGTATTATATGTGTATAAACGCACATAGTGTAAATGTTTCCAAATCATAAACTAATATCAAATGGAAGAAATAATAGATAATATGAACTTTGATGTTGAAATTAAAATTATTCTCATAAAATATTATAAAATTTATTATAATTTATTTTACATGTAACAATATCTTCATTTTTAAATAATTTTCAAAACATTGTTATAACTAACTTAATAATAATAAACAAAAAATTTCCATTATTGAATACAATATAATTATAAGACATGCTTGTAATTGTTGATTATGCTTAAAAACATAGAAAATAATTTCCACAACAATAATTCTGCACAAATACCATTACACGCAGTATATTTTTATAAATAAAGTCATAAATTCCTTAATCATTACACAAAACGTATAGGTAGTTAATATTTTGTATGAAGAAGTGTGAGAAGTTTATATATTTTATTATGTAGTAAATTACGAAGCTACAACAAATTATATAGTATAATTTCTTTAAAAATTATATTTCTTTCGAAAAATAGAAGATAATTGCTTTTGTATAGATTTGAGAAATAATATTCAAAAAAAGTTAAATTTTTTTTTGCATATTCTGTATTAATAAATTAATATAAAGTTGTGCTGTATTTTAGCTTAATAAGCTATGGGGTTGTTGTATTTTTGGATGATATTATTTTTGCATTTTTTTAAATAAAATAGTGAATGAATGAATGAATATATTGTAGTACATAGAAAAGACAATGTTTTTTGAGTCGATTTCCTTACTTTGAATGACTTATTCGATAAGATATTCTTTAAAAGTACAATTGTATACCATACCTATTTTATATTTCTAGGTCATATTACGTCTAGTTAGTTCTCTATATTTTAAATTTAAATAAATTTTACAATGACAGTATGCTCTGGGCGAATTCTAATATCCATCCAATATTTAAGAAAACTAATAACATGTAAAATGATATGGCAAAGATTTTTGTAATACATATTATTAGTGTTTACAAGTTAGCATTTGTGTTTGTCTCTTTCCTTGTAAAATTGCTAGAGAGGGACACATTACTGACATAATATTTGTGTCAAATAACATTGTAGCTTTTTAAGAGATATATGTTTATTTGTAATTTGAACTCTATTTGAAACTTATGGTTATAGATAATTAAAAGCTAAATGTATTTGATTTCTTCATATGAAAGGATAAATTAGTATAGAATTAGTTACTTATAGTATTTTTCATACTTTATTTTTATAGTTAGCAGTTATGCATATTAATGAAGGTGATTTTAAAAATTATCCCTGGTTTTATATTAAACAATGATTGTAAGCACTAAATCTTTGGGGTAGATATGTCTTCTATTGAATCTTCCTTTTTTATATTGTAGCGTAAGTTTTTCTAGCAAGTATAGTGTCTTGTTATTTTCAAATAAAATCAAAATTTATGTGCAAATCTCGTTTCATTTTATTAGTATAGACTATTTCAATAAATACAAAAGTACGTTTTTTATTTTACCTTTTAAATACGAATTAAAACAAAATAGTTATTATAGTTATAAATAATAATAATAGTTACGTGAAGAAAGATAACGAAATAGGCCATTTTACGTAGATTCATTCAAATAAGAATGCGGGCAATGCAAGTTCATAGAAGAAAAGCAAGGCAAAGCGATAATTTTTCAATCTGATCTAATTGTTGATGAGTCAAACCAAACGTAGCCGCGCTCTCGTACGTCCGAACTAAATTTAGAAACCAGTGACAATTTATTTTCAAACTAGAAATCGTAGTGCAATATTGTGTTTTCAACAATAAAAAACAATTTCTTAAGTGATTTACATACATATATTTTACTTGTGTTTTTATTTGTTTGTCTGTGTATATGTAATTATGTCTAAACGTAATATCCGTAAAAGTGCTAGCACGAGTTTTCAAGTGTATCGCCATGCGAACTCTAGTAGTAGCGACACATCTACTTCTTCGAGCTCCTCATACTATTCAGATCCGCCACTTAAAAGGTTAGTTATAGTACGGTGTATGGATAAACACGAAACTTAAACGTATGTATTGAAAAAATATTGTAAAGTAAGAATAAAATATTTATTTAAATATTTTTTTAATTTGAAATAATACTATCGTGTATATATACTTATTATTAATAAAAATAACTGGTTATTGGACGCACTGTGATATCGAGAGACGACAGTGTTATTGTATTAGCATTTTTCACCTTCACATTTAGTTTTCCAAAAATAAATTAAAATATATACTTTTACGTTTTATAAAAATAACAAAATGATATACCTGTTATTTGTAGATTTAACCGACTTCTCCGCTCGTCGGTGGCGAGGCGATGGACTTTCTTCAGGCGTCAACCGCCCAGCTTACAGACTAGAGGCAGATCAGTTTCAGATGCTGGGCTGTGCTCTATAGCTGATCATGGTATATGGATGACATAAATAATAACTTTAATGATTTATGTGCCTTTTGCAGTGCCATATGGTCGTGTTGACACGTAAGGTACGTGGGTTCGAGTCCCGCTTACTGTAATGTTTGTTTTATCTGTAGCTTGGCTAAATATGCGTGGCGTTAGGCTCAGCACTCTGCTTACATGTGTTATTACAACTTTAAACAATCACTATTGTCTGTAAGATTTATATCGGTATTATGTAGGGGAAGGTTGCTATCATTGGACCACTTAACTTTGAGACACCATATCTTAATGAAATATCACCGACAAATTAAGTTAATTAATAGAATATGATGCTTTTTATGTAAATTAATGATATATAAAATATTAGCAAAGAAAGTTGAGAGGCTTTGGAAATATACTAAATTAAATCTTCAATGACGAGTTGCTTTCTTTGGACCACCGTCGCCTCGAATGGACCACTAAGTTGCTATCATTGGACTTTAAAACATTTGAATTAATGGTCCAATGAAGGTTATGCAAATGAAGCACTAAATAAGAATTACTTTTTTATTTTTTTTTTTTATAAATCGATTTTAAAATTGTATTGCTCATCGATGTGGCTCTTGGTTGACGGAAACTTATATCTGGATGGCGCTTTATGAATGCATAGTACTATTTATGCTGCAGCTTCTTTGGTTTTATTATAATGATGTTAAATTTTATTTTTGTCAGCTAATTGGAAGGCAAGCTGTCTGACATCTTTGGGAGTAATACCAAAAAAAAGAATTCTCCATTTCAATAATGTGATCGCTAATTTCAGTTTTCAAAGCCTTAGGGAAATCTCCTTTTGATCCCACTATTTGAATTTCTTCGACAGTTTTTTGATTTTTCCCATCCAATCGTCTTTTTAATGTGGCTTTTGGAACGCCATAGATTCGACTTGCTTCATTTAATCTAACAATTTTTTTAAAAATATTCTATAGTGAGTGTCATACTAGTAACCAATACTATTTTATCTTCTTTTCCTCTGCCGACAATATAGAATATATAAAATAATTCGATTATAGCTAAAAGGTAGGTATCTATCTACATGTAATTCTAAAATATTGAGTTTACAGTATAAAACTCATTATTTATTAACATTGATATTAGTTTCTTTGATTGGACCGGTCCAATGATGGCGTCACCATTCAGGTCCAATGATGGCAACTAGGCATATAAACAGAACGAAAGCAATTATTAAAAAACGTGCAAAAGTAAGTAAAAAGCTTAATAGTCTCTGTAAGCGCAGATAAATTTACTATTCAGATCTAATACAATCATTAAACATTAATTAAAACAATGTCACTTACACGAGTTTGTTGATGGCTCGGTTTTTACATCACGGTCACCACTAACACAAGTACACACCTCACTACTTACCACGCATCGCGGGCGCACAGAGGTTTTGTGGGGAGGCAAGATGACCGGTACTGTTGCCTAGCAACGTGTCAAAAGTCCTGTGATGTGTATAGTTTTTGAAAAAATTAGGTGGTCCAATCAAAGAGCCGGTCCAATGATCGCAACCTTCACCTATATGTACTATGTAATAATAGAAATAAGTATCAAGGCTTTAATTGGTCACCATTCGATTTTAAGGCAAGATAATAATAACTAAAACTTGGGTTTAATAAGATTAAAATAAGCAAATACTATGCAGTTAATTTGTATGACGTATTTAAATATATATATAGTTTAGTGACATATGTATGTGTATATTATTTTATAAGTTCTCGAGTATATTTTAATTATGTTATTGCATTGTGTTTTCCCGTTGTTTGGCACTCATTCAGTTCCACTAGTTGGCTGGAAGACATATCTTTTAGGCATAAGCCCGCCATTGTAAACATATTTTTCCTATGAAACTTTTCTCTTTTTTTGTTACTTTATATGCAATAAAGAATATATATAAAAGAAACTGAATAGGTTTTATAACATTAAAAAAGAAATTTTTTGTTTAGATCTGGGATACCTGGATATTCCTGCGGCTTCCACGCGACGATCGTTGCAAGCGATTGACACTGCTAACATTACAGTACCTACTCTTGCCATTACGTGAGTGAATATAATAAATAAATAAATATGTTTATAGCAAAATAGACGTGATAGTGACTCATATACGTGATCTCTTTCATCTTAAAATGACAAAATATTTATTATTAGATAATTACATAAAATATATAGTTTTTTTTTATTTTCTAAAACATAAAGTTTTGTTACATTTTAAAAATTAATTTAAGCTTGTTCTATACAGTTCAATAATAAATTTCTTTCCAATACTTTCTGCACGAATCGCGAATAAATATACAGATAGACAAAAATCCTATTAGCGATTTTTAGCTTACATTAACAATCTTAGTTTTTTATACTTTCATTTATAAATATTATATATATTTTAGATACAGGCACTTTCATTACGTAAACACCAATTCCCAAATGCCAGTAATGTTTTTCCGACTAATAACACATGTTTATTTTAGTTTTCCTCAGTGTGATTGTATACGGAATGGATACGCATAAACTAGCACTGTTTAAACATACCTATATTTGAATATAAATCTTCTTAAATCTTAATAAACTAATGAGCTCTATAATTCTATCCGCGGCTAATCTATACATTACTACTACTACTTTTACTAAGTGGAGAAAAATAATGATTAATACAAAATGTTTAAAAATTTAAACGCAGCTGGACTCGAACCCGCGCCTCTTAAAAGACACCCAAAACAATTGTTATAACTTATTTTTCTTTTCTTTATTTTCTTTTATATTTATATCCATGAATTATCCATCAATACAATATAAAATAAGTTCACGCTCAATTCCGCCAGACACATTGTAATTTACATTTTTATAGCTATCATAAAATAATATTAAGTAGTTACTTTGCGCACTTCCATATCCAGTTTAAGGACTTAGATACCATCTTTTCGATTGCGAAATGCGGAGATGCAATCGATTCTTTCTCAGCCTTGGCCTTGTCCTTGACAGTATCTAAATCTTTGTTTTGATTTCTTTTTACAGATGAATATAATTTTAATGAAGAAATATATATTTTTAATATATCTACCACTAATTTTGCATATTATATTATTTCGATATTTTTGGAAATTTCTTCATATTATTTATATATAGGTAACTGTTACTTTACAAATCAAAATCTATTATTTAATAATCTAGTCCTAAAAGCTAGTTGTCATTAGAACATAACGACGTAAATGAGTAATATGGTGTAATTTAATGTAATATGCGGCAATACAATGTAGGTGTTTTACATAAATGTTTGCGTAGGAGATACCTATAGAAGCGAGCGTCTGTGATTATGAATATTCATGTTATATAATCACATATAAATATAATATGCATAGAATATTGAGGTTTTTTTTAACAATTGTTATGTACATAAGGTATTTAACCTTCTTTGAGAAATATATTAGAGAGAAGAGAGAAGAAAAATTCTCGTAGTAGGTTCTCTGTAATACTATTTAAACATTTGAACTGTGAAATTGATTTGCTATAGTACATACCAATGTACATAGAACAAATTGGTTACATATTCAATACAGAAATTTTACGTAAAAAAATATATGTGCATACAATTTATCTTACGGCCTTACAGCCTCTTAGCTTTTTCGATCGCAAAATTCTAACAAAAATTTGACTCGTACTGTTGTCTCGTAGATGTCATAAGTCAGTACATAATTGTTTAGATTACATTATCATAGAAGCCGTAACAATACCACACGGTAGCTCCAAACTACGCATTAGTAGAGATTAACGCTAACTGTCCGACTTTTATACTAAAACTAGGTTAACCATATTGTGACCTGTTTTTTGGACAAAACTTAATTGGCATAAAGGTCACTTAATTTGTTTGCAAATTAAATAAATATTACTATTTGTTTTGTCTTAGTAACCTCGTTGTTCTAGATTGATAAATAATTATATTTCATATTAAAATATTTATACTTCGTTATCGTTTTTTCATCTTGACGCTATAATAGACAAGGAAAATAGATTATTTTATACAAAGAGACTTTTGCAATTATTAATGAAGCGGGGAACTTAAAAAAAATCATTCACCTAAGTGTCGAACTCACAACCACTGTCTTTATGAAAGAAACAACGGCTAGACGAAAAGTATACCAAATACTTAAGGGTCCAAGTTTGTGTGTAATTATTTATATTTATATGTGTAATTGAGGACCGTCGTGGCGCAGAGGCGCAACGTCTGCCTGTAACGCGGCTAACGCGACGGTTTCTGGGTTCGATCCCCAGTCGGAGAAGATGGATTTTTCTATTTCCATGCGGAAAGTGGGGACGGAGTAAGCAGGGACTAAGTAACGGAGTGTCTTAACACTAGGTTCATATGGTTCCTGCAGTTCCCTCTGCCTACCCTGCCATGTGCGGGATAAAGCGTGAAGCTAAAAAAAAAATGTGTGTAATTATTTTAATCATTTATATTAGTTTTAATTTAATTAAATAGCTTTACCATATTAACATAACATTCAATTAACGAGTATAATGTCATTTGAGATAGAGTCGTGTCACTATTTTAAATAAATATTTAAGATATTACTGACATTCTTATAAGTAAACAAATTAAACTAAAATACTATTAATAAATATATATCTAATAAAATAAATAATTTTATTTTTACCTTTCTGTATAGATATCGTGTCGTTAACTAAATGAAGCTAAAGCTTGCTGATTTCATTTACACAAATATATAAAAATTTATTGAGTTATTTTATAAAAAACAAAATTGCCGCCACTTCTCCCGTCTTACATATGATTGCAATCAATAGTATGCGCAATGCACCATTGCGCATGTTTCTAATGAGACAGACATTTTTAACCCATTCTGAACTCTATTCCTATTAAATATAGAGATCGTTGTAGTGTAAAACAAATAGCTATCCCAGATGACAGCTCCACTGTTAGGGATCGGTACAGTATGGATGTGATACGTACGGCGAACGAGAAATAAAAAAGAAAATAACGTATATATAACATAAAATGCTCAAAAATTATATATTTTAAGTTTATATTATCGCTAAAAGCTCAGTGTGTGACAATGTTCATAGAAATTACTTACATCGTTGTGATCAGACAAGTGCTACCTCATTTCTATAAAAAGTGATTACTTTTTTGTTTTTATATGTTTATTTAATTTTTTTTGTTTGTATGTCTTGTATATATATGTGTTTAATATATATAATTATATAGTATTTAATTGTGGTGTCAAATTATATATACACGGTTACACAAAAGTGCTATGTTAATTTTTCAGTGTCAATCATAATCACTTGTTGGCCACTCTACACTGTTTAAGCGTTACATGTTGTATATTCACAATTAATTTATATTGTTTTGTATTATTAACAACATCAGTTATGTCACAAAACATGAAATTAATGTTGGTACAAAACATCTGCGAACACATTTTGTTCAAGAAGAGAAAATCAAGATGAAATCTCTAATAGGATTAGTGAAAAATTATTGAATTATATTTATTGTAAAAAATGATAATTTTTTAATAACAACTTCGCTTATCTCCCTAGTTACAAAAGTATCGTAGGGAACAAAAAAAAATTGGTTTTCTTTTATAATAATGTATTCGAAGCTATTTATTCTTTTATAGTTAGGCAGGATTATCCCAACGATTATTTTACTTAAATTACCTAGTGTGCTAGCTAGTTGTAATAATATTATTGACTATTGTATATGCATATCTAAAA
>JAZFAU010001108.1:0-23184 GCA_037178615.1 Dione vanillae
GTTGTTCTAAATAGTTTGTATAAAGTTTCAAAGTGCATAAATTCAAAAAAAAAAAAAACTAAAATGTATTATTGTTTTTTCAACTAGTAACTCACTTGTACCAGCAGCGCTTGCGCACAAATGAAGAAAATAGCTTTGACTGCCATATTGTGTATCGGATGTGGTCGCATTGAGAGTGAACTTGCGAATGTTTTCCAAGAAACATCCATGCGGTTTTATTTATGAAAATTTCGTAATAGTTATCGTAGTTAAATATCATGTAAAATGAACTACGCGTAAATATTTGTAAAAAAAACCTACGTGATATATTATAGTTTGTATTTATCCATTTGTAAGTCTATAGTGCAAAATATACACATAGTGAATTTACTTCAAAATGATAGGAAGCGTCGGCATCTTGCAAAACATTGATAAATTAAAAGGCTGATAATAATTTGTGTATAAATTCGTAGCATTTAATCGTTTTATGTCATTCGGTTAGTAAAGTGTGAGCTGTACATTTCTAAACATGGCATTCAAAGTGACTATATCTTTCTTATTATTGAGTGTGCAAGTGTGTTTAGTTCAGGTAAGAAACTAATCCAGTGATATCCACTACTCAAGGAGAGCGTACCAGAATGTCATGTAGAATTTAAATTTAAATTAGTTACTTCTAAAGATATTGTTAAAACATTTAAGTCCCTAAATATGAAGAAAACAACCGACTTATGGGGCATTTCTGTAAAACTAATTAGTCATATAATAGACGCTGTTGCTCCTTAACTCGCTACTATATTTAATAATTGTATAGAACATGGTGTGTTTCCTGATTTAATGAAATTTAGTAAAGTCATACCTATATTTAAATCTGGTAGTACAACAGATCCCAACAACTTTAGACCAGTATCTGTACTACCCTCATTTAGTAAAATTTTTGAAAAAAAACGTCGTCGTTCGTTTGAAAAAAAAGCGTCGCGTTACAGGCAGACGTTGCGTCTCTGCGCCGTCGTGGCGCAGAGACGCAACGTCTGCCTGTAACGCGACGGTTACTGGGTTCGATCCCCAGTCGGAGAAGATGGATTTTTCTATTTCCATTTTCTTCGCTCTGGCATCTAAGGCAAAGCGCGGCGTTGAGTTCCGCCACTCAACACGCAATGCCTCGAAAACGGCGGAAAGTGGGGACGGAGTAAGCAGGAACTAAGTAACGGAGTGTCTTAACACTAGGTTCATATGGTTCCTGCAGTTCCCTCTGCCTACCCTGCCATGTGCGGGATAAAGCGTGAAGCTAAAAAAAAAAAAAAAAAAAAAAAAAAAAAAAAAAAAAAAAAAAAAAAAAAAAAAAAAAAAAAAAATATTAAATCAAATATTACTTCATTTTAATGTGCATAATCTTATGCATGAAAAACAGTATGGCTTTACTAAGGGTCGTTCTACTACCGATGCTGGAGTGGGACTGATAAAAAGTATCTACGAGGCTTGGGAGGAGTCACAGGACGCTCTTGGTATGTTCTGTGACTTATCCAAAGCATTTGATTGCGTCCAGCATTCCACATTGGTCATGAAACTACACCATTACGGCATAAGGGGACGTGCACTCGATCTTCTGACCTCTTATTTAGCTGAAAGAGTTCAGAGGGTTGAGGTGAATGGCAAGAAATCTCCTGGCTCATTAATCAGTATGGGGGTCCCACAAGGGTCTATTCTTGGTCCTTTTCTATTTCTAATCTATATAAATGATCTGCCTCATTTAGTTGGAAGGGACCATGAGATAGTATTGTTTGCTGATGATACTTCATTGATTTTTAAAATGAAAAGACAACTAAACGTCTATGACGATGTAAACAATGCTCTCTCAATAATAGTACATTGGTTTAGTGTTAATAACTTACTACTAAATAGTAAAAAAATTAAATGTATATTATTCAGAACGCCAAATACAAAAACTGTTAAAGCCGATGTACTTTTGAGTGGTGAAACTGTGGAACCCGTCGATTCTACGGTATTTCTAGGTATCACCATTGACTCTAAATTACAGTGGGGACCTCATATTGATGGATTGGCGAATAGGCTCAGCTCAGCAGCGTTTGCTGTCAAAAAAATTAGATTGTTAACTGATGTGGATACGGCTCGCCTTGTTTACTTTAGTTACTTTCATAGCATTATGTCATATGGCATTTTGCTTTGGGGTAATGCAGCCTCTATTAATTCCATTTTTGTTCTGCAGAAGCAGGCTATTCGCGCAATCTATAACCTAAATCCAAAAGATTCCTTAAGACAAAAATTTAAGGAAATAAATATAATGACCGTTGCATCACAATATATCTTTTATAATTTAATGTATGTAAAAAAAAATATTAACAATTTTACTAAAATTGGTGATGTACACAATATTAATACAAGAAACAGGCATAAACTTACCGCGCCTGTAACTAGACTAAATCGCATCCGCAATTCTTTTATGGGACAGTCTGTATGCTTCTACAATAGGATCCCAGAAAACGTCCAAGATTGTTCTATATCACAATTTAAAAAAGTTGTGAAACGACGTTTGTGTGTTAAAGGTTATTACCATATTAATGATTTCGTAAATGATAACACACCTTGGGAATGAAATGCTCGCTCCAGTCTAGTTCAAGAGTATCGTTGTCAATAATAGGAATTGTGAAATTGTAAATATCTAGAAATTTAAAAAAAAAATAAAGCAGATTAAGTCCCGCTGAGTTTCTTACGCCGGTTCTTCTCAGGTCTGAGGCATTAACTTTAGCGAACCGGTGGTAAATTAAATTGATTGTTTGACGTTCAAAAATGAAGCTTGTACTTCTTATTTTGAATAAAATTGTTTTGACTTTGACTTTGATTCTCAACTACTATGCCGCGGTGTACCGCTAAATTTCAAAAATGTGCTGCTAAATTTTGCAAATATAGCTCAAGTCGGCGCACACTTGCCACTTCTGCGTACAAAACGTGTTGTTTTAGTGATAGTTGGGACTCACAAGTTGTTGCATAGTGATTACTACACCTTTTCTTTCGTTAAAATTGGCAAATTTTGTATGTGATTCGGCTTAATATTCATTTTAATTTTTTTTGTGTGCCGACAAATTTTGCCGCAATAAAAAAGCTAAGAATAACTGAACTAATCCTTTTTAGTAAAGGCTACTTTCTGAATTTTTTAAGGTGTATTTTTGATAATTTTTAATATTTTTCAGAATGTATTTGGTCAATGTCTACGTGATATCGCCTCTCCTACCAGCATCGGTTATGGGTTCTCAAATCTTAACCCATGCCTAGAAGCCGGTTTGGCATCGTCAGGTCTTGGCAATGGTCTGGCATCTTCTGGACTAGGTGGTCTAGCAGCTTCAGGAGCAGGGCTTGGTGCTGGTCTGCTGGGTCCTGAATCAGCATATGGTATTTCTTCTAGTGCATATGGGGGATCTGGAATCGGAAATTTAAATATTTTCGGAGAGATTCCTGTCGGTGGATCTACACTGCTCTCCGGACAAGTTCCTATTCTAGGTGCTGTACATTTCGGAGCGCCAGTGTCTGCTGCAGGTTCAGTAACAATATCTGGCAGATGCGGCTGTGGATGCAACAATGGCTACTAAATATGAGAATGCTTAATATTGAATGAAAATATGATTAAATTGGCTTTAAATAAATAAAATGCTCATATTTCTGTCTGTTTTTAGTATTCTTTTTATTTCCTCTAACATATATCGGAGCAGCAGTTATAACTCTTAAATTTAAATAAGTAATAAGTTAACTAAAGTAACGTGTGTTGTGATGTGAAAATGAATTAATAATTTATTTTTAGAGATTCAGTACTCGTAGTTCAGTAATTAAACAAACTAGTTTTACTATAACTACGATTTCAAAATTAAACTCATGGTTGAGAGGTCTGGCTTAAAGGCTATTGCTATGTAAGCTGTATAGTACTGGCAGACTATCTCGTGCACATCATTCTAGAGTATGCAGATGGACTGACTATTTAGTAGTCCAGGGCTCATCGTAAGCGCATGCCTACCTGTACCTGGTCTGCTTGCATTGTGTATCCGCTTGTAATAGAATAAAATCTTTTGCTGATTCGGCACACCTAGTAACGCTCTGAGGCTACAAATTACCATATTGACCACTCCTTTATATTGCTTAAGAACTTCCTGTCTACTGCTGCATCCCTGGTGTTCCAGGGCTTAGCGCACGTTTGGCGTGTTGGACTATGTCTGCCAGCTTGACCTCTCTATTCTTCTACAGTCTCGATACTGCAATATTGCTGAAGATCATATAACAACAAAGTCTAGGAAGATACTTAACCATGTTTACATAAATACACAATTACCATAAAAAATCACATTTTACAAATGATCTACACATAAAAATAAATAGAGTTAACAATTATTAATATTCTTTATTGCACTAATATACATAGGTAAGGTTATTACAGTAAATTAATTACACATAGGTGGACTTATCTCTACAAGAGATCAACCTGTGGTTGTGGATGAGTGGCAACTAACGGGTGAAGCAAGTGCAATTTAAGGAAATAAGTATAATTATATATACACATAAACATACATATATACATCTATATAAATACGTATACATACGAACCAATAAATATACATACACAATTACACAACAATCATATTTACATAAGCATGAGCATCTAAAAGAACTTGAATACTTCACACTCTACTTATTCTTAAGGCATGTCGTTTAAATATATTTTCTCCCATATACCTAATAAATAACTACGAAAACTTGTTCAAAAAGTTACTAATACTTGTACCATTGTCCAAAAGTTATCTTAAGCGGAATGACGAGATTGCTATTTGTACTAAAATTGGATTAAATATTCAAGTTTACCTTCTGTAATGCTATTGTTTAATAATAAATATTGATAATAAGTTTCGAATCATCTCTATTTAAAGATTTCTGTCAGTTAATAATATCAAAAAATCTAATATCTTTCGAACAGGATCTTCAGTGCTACTCACGTGATAATACTTTATATACTACTAAACTTGTCTTGTTTATCAATCATTTAAAAATCATATTAAGTGTAAGTCGTTACTCTCGTACTATAATTTTTAAGATAGATTAAAATAAAAAGCAAGAGGCTGATTACTCATAACAGGGAATATATATACAACAAAGCTTATAGCAATTATATTTTAACTTTTTTTAGAGTCAGTTAGACATTCAAGATCATTTTAAAAAGTAAATATTTGTAAAAACCAAATTTGTACGATATCTGCTAGCGAAAAAGGTCTTTTCCTAGGAAAATTCTATTATCTAGAGGATGCTAATTTTAAAAAGTAAATATTTGTAAAAACCAAAAGTTATCCGGCATCTAAAAAAGAAAAAAAGTTGGAATAAATATACAGAAACTCCTAAATCGCTTGCAAATCTTTATTTCCTTCAAAATACAATTCATATATGATGTTGCTTATTAAGCTCGAGCCCCACATCCACATGCACCACGTCCAATGTTGGCGTTTCCGTAGTTGTAAGATAATCCAGCTCGACCAGCTCCGCAGCCGAGGGTACTGGCATCATATCCTACTGCTCCTGCCCCATATCCTAGACCTCCCGCCGCATAATTAAGAGATCCAGCTTCGTACCCTAAAGCTCCTTCTCCAAATCCAGAACCAGCAGTTGATATACCTTCAGACAAAATAGCCACTTCTCCATTACCACTTCCAAAATCAACAGCACCTGACCCTGCAGTTGGTAAAACGCCTTCTAACACTACTGTTCCTAAAAATGGCAACGCTCCGTATACGTCTACAGGTCCTTCAATTATATTTTCAGAAAGTACTGATACACCGTTAGGAGCCAAAGCAGAAGAGCTTTCAATTGACAGTCCTCCTCCATTAGAAGCAGCTATAGCTGCAGCATTGGAGGCTTCAAAGCCGTATGATCTAGCCTGAGAAGATCCCCAGCCAGCACCATATCAAGATGGCGCAGCATACAGTCCGCCAGCACACGGTGCTGCAGAAATAGGAGCAGCAGCTAGACGATTATATCCTCCAATGCATTGTGCTTTTAAACACTGAAAAATAGAAAAAAAATAGTCTTTATCTAACTGAATACTAGTACTTACAATTGACTTGTTCGAATAGTTTGTATGAGATTTCAAAATGCATAAATTCAAAAAAAAAATAAAAATAAACATTTATTATTGTTTTTTCAACTATACAATTACATGCTTCAGTGCTGTTACTTTTAAGTACTAGAAAAATATTGAAACAGTGAATGGTTTTTATAATATGTATTGTTCTATATCTTATATTCGTTTAAAATTTGATACACTTGAAGGACCCAAAAAATAATCGCTAACGTTAAAAAACATTTAACAATTAATGTTCATAAATAAAAAAATAATGGTTTTTCACAAAACACATTTAATTTTTTATTTTTAAACATTGAACTCACTTGAATCAGCAGCGCTTGGGCACATATGAATAGAACAGCTTTGAATCTCATATTATATATCGTACGTGGTCGCGGTAAAAATTAGCTTGCGAATGTTTTACAAGAAGCGCCCACGCATTTTTATTTAATAAAGTTGCGTAATTGTTATCATAGCTAAATGTTATAAAAATAATCTACACATAAATGATCGTAAAAAAATACCTACGTGATATATTGTATTACAAATTATATTCGAATTGCTTTAATTTGATAGAAAACGTTTGCATTTTGCAAACTTTTGATAACGGATTGTATATAAATTCATACTATTTACTCGTTGTGTGTCATTCGGTCAGTAAAGTGTGAACATTACATTTCTAAACATGGCATTCAAAATAACCACTTTGTCTTTCTTGCTGTTGAGTGTGCAACTGTGTCTAGTTCATGTGAGAAAAAAATCCTTATAAATAAGTTTTGTATTTTATAAAAGTATGTTTTACTCAATCTGTAACATCTTACAGAACGTACTGGGACAATGTCTACGTGATATCACCAATCCTCCCATCATCGGTTACGGGTTCTCTAATCCTAGCCCATGCCTGGGAGCCGGTTTGGCATCATCAGGTCTTGGCGCTGGTCTGGCATCTTCTTCACTGGGCAGCCTAGCAGCTTCAGGGGCAGGCCTTAGTGCTGGTCTGCTAGGTTCGGAATCAGCGTATGGTATTTCTACTGGTGCTTATGGGGGATCTGGAGTTGGAAATTTAAATGTATTCGGGGAAATTCCTGTTGGTGGATCTACATTGCTCTCTGGACAAGTTCCAATTCTTGGTTCAGTACATTTTGGAGGACCACTGTCTGCTGCAGGTTCGGTAATAATATCCGGCAGTTGCGGCTGTGGATGCGACTATGGCTACTAAAATGTAAAAATATTCAATACAAGTTAAAAAAATATATTTTGATTTTAATAAATATATTTTAAATAAAATATGACCTCTGACTATCCTTTACTAAACTATGTGACAACTTCATAAATCACAGAAAGCTGGAAAACTAAAATCAGAATCAGAAATGTAGAGCATTTATTAGTCCGTTAAATTTCGACTAGTTCAGCCGTTTTCGATTATAATAGTAATAATGCAATGAAAAAAAATAGTCCGTTTCCTACTAATCCGATTAAGACACAATAAGGAATTTTCTAAGGAGACTGGGCTAGTCCATTGTCGTTCTATCTGCATTAAATCCTCTATTTTTATTTAATAAGACTTGAATTGCTGTTTACATAAAATATAATAATATATATCGTTTCAGCATACATCACTTTCACAATCTAATTCTCGTAATGTAATTAAAGCTGTCAACACCTTCTCAATTCGGTACTACTTACTCCTTACTAACTTTTTTAGTATAGTTAATTGGTCTCCAACTGATTTATAATCACTGCAACTACTACTAATAATATTACTACTAACAATAGGAATCATCCTAGGAAGAGGTCTTATTGATATTCGTAATTTCGAATATCAATCCTCCTCTTCTTCTCTTTTGAATTTCGAAATAATTTTCACTATAAAACTGTAATTAGTATACACAAATTCAAAATTCATATAGATAAGAAATAAACATCACTTAATTTAAGCGACAAAAATATCCAATTAAATTAAACTTTAAGGCATTTTGCCGATATCAGTCAAACTAACGTCGACAAAATTGCATCGGACGAATGGCGGCACAAGGTGATGTTTTCGCAAAGCTTTTATGGTATGTCATTCAGCACCTTGGTGCGGTGTATTAGATTCTTGAGATTACCAAAAACACAAAATATGACTTATGATTGTTTTAGAAAATGTTATAGTAGTTCAGAAATTTTCCAATATGTTAGCATGCAAATCCATAGAGGATTTGCATGCTCTGCAATTACGAAAATTGAGAAAATAAACATTAAAAAAATACTTTATTACCAGCAATAACTTAATGTTAACAGTTACAATTATGGAGAATATTTTTAGCTTCATATAAAGTGCAATGTTTTATGTCACATAAGCTAGTTACCTTATGATCAGTTCAGATCAGCATAAGCTAGTTACCTTATATTCAGCACCTTGGTGCGGTGTATTAGATTCTTGAGATTACCAAAAACACAAAATATGACTTATGATTGTTTTAGAAAATGTTATAGTAGTTCAGAAATTTTCCAATATGTTAGCATGCAAATCCATAGAGGATTTGCATGCTCTGCAATTACGAAAATTGAGAAAATAAACATTAAAAAAATACTTTATTACCAGCAATAACTTAATGTTAACAGTTACAATTATGGAGAATATTTTTAGCTTCATATAAAGTGCAATGTTTTATGTCACATAAGCTAGTTACCTTATGATATACGAAGTGACAAATAAAAGGATTGAAACGTCGTGCAAAGGATAAGTTCACGACTTTAAAAATGCGACGCTACAACACATTAGAATATTCGTTAGAATTGACAATAGCTTTATGAACAGACATAGTTATTTTGTGGAAAAACAATGTAGGAACACTGAGTACTTTACTTACTTTATAAACGAGATCAGTTGGATATCTATACGGCCTTCGCAGTAGTACTTTTAGGTCGGAACGTTGGGCCCTTTCTAAAATTAGCATGGAAGTTTTAGAAGCGCTACCCCAATAGCTGTTACCGTAACTCAAATATGATTGACATAGGGCTTAGTTTATGGTTCGTAGGGTTTCTAAGCCAGCTACATCTCACAAATGTCTTACTATATATACAAATTTACGAATTCCCCGAAACCGCTTCTGCGAGCTTTGAAATTCAATTGTTGATCCAAAACAATATAAAGTTATCGCTTTTGTTCACCAATATCTTGTGCTTAAGCATTTTATTATCTCACAGAAAGAAAAATCTCCTTATTACATATACGAGTATAAATCTCAGTCGATATTTAGTTCAACATAAAATTGAGAATACTGTAAATGTGATAGATGTAGCTATACCCGACACAAATAATCGTGCGTTCACTTTTTCAGTAAATAATATTGTGATGTATGTATATTATATCGCGCTGGTATACCCGAGTGGTCAGTCAATAAACGAGCTTCGGACTAGTCGGTTGTTTGTGTTACCTTACCTACTAACGTACATCTACTTCATCTGGCGACGAGTAAACTACCCGCGCGTGTTTTTTGTTAAAATGAGTTTAATTGGAAATTTAAATGTTTTCGATCATAAATACCAGGAATGGCAGATCTTTTATGGTAGATTAATTCAATTTATCAAATTGAATAAAGTAGAAGAAGAGAATAAGTGCGCATTATTGTTAACGCACCTATCAGATGACACATACCGTCTGGCGAGTAACCTGATCCATCCTAAGGAATTGGACAAAGTGGGGTTTAAGGAGCTTGTTGGCAAATTAAATGACCATTTTCAGCCTAAAAGATCAACTTTTGTTGATAGGGCGAAGTTTTATGATGCAACAATCACGCAACAAGAAAGTATAGAAGAATGGGCGGTGCGTCTCAGAGGGCTCGCCGTTTATTGTGAATTCGATGCAGGATTATTAGAGACACTTCTACGTGATAGATTTATCTTAGGTTTGAGAGCAGGACCTGAACGGGACCGACTTTTTGAGCAGGATTCAAAAACATTAACGTTTTGTAAGGCGGTGGAAATAGCTCAACAGGCGGCAAGTGCTCGTGCAGCACGATCCTACGTCACGAACGAAGGTGCAAGCGGCTTTGATAGAATAATCAAGGACGAGCCAGTTTACAAAGTTCATGAACGGCGTAATACTCCGGCGGCATCGGTGAACAGAGGATCTGGTGATTGTGTACAGTGTTCAGTGTGCGGTTTAAAAAATCACGTTGCAGCTAAGTGTAGATTTAAGAACTATCGGTGCCAAACCTGTGGTAACAAGGGTCACCTAAAGAAAATGTGTAATCTACCAAGGCGTGGTAAAAATCACCTACACAATTTGGAGACAACGCCTGAGGGAGGTAGTGACCATGATTGTAAGGAGTGTGATCTCTTTAATATGAGGTACGTTGATTCCGATCCTATTAGAATTATCGTGGAATTAAACAATATTAAGTTAAATATGGAACTAGACACCGGTTCAGGTAAAAGTGTTATATCAAAAGATTTGTATTTTAAACATTTCAAGAATTATAAGTTAAGTAAAACTGATATAAAAATGTGCCTGTACAATGGTCACAAAATCACACCTATTGGATATTTTATTTGCAAGATTTCATACTTAAATACAAAAAAGACATTAAAATTTATGTTATTCAAATGGCGGACCGCCATTACTAGGGCGTGATTTTATGACAAGGTTTAATATGTATTTTGCTACATCGAATATAAACAACATTAATACAGAGTCTCATTGTAATGAGGAGGTGCAGTTATTATTAAATGATTTTCCAGACCTTTGGAAGGACGAGTTAGGGTGTTTTAAAGAATTTGAAGTAGATTTACACCTTAAAGAAAACACTAAACCTATTTTTTTTAAACCACGTTCGGTTCCATTCGCACTAAAAAATAAAGTTGAAGACGAATTGAATAGACTGGTTAAATTAGGTATTTTGGTTCCCGTTAATTATTCAGAATTCGCAACACCCATAGTACCGGTTTTAAAAGAAAACGGCACCGTAAAGATTGCTGGAGACTTTTCTTGTACCTTAAATAAAGTTTTAAAAATAGATAAATATCCGTTGCCACGCATAGAAGAAGTTTTTGCAAAAATTGGAGGAGGTGTACACTATTCTAAGTTAGATTTAAGTAACGCTTATAACCAATTTAAATTATCTAACTCGTCACAGGCTCTCACTACAATAAACACTCAGAAAGGTCTATTTAAATACACTCGGTTAGTTTACGGGCTTGCTAATGCGCCAGCCATTTTTCAGCGGGCTATGGAGACATTATTAGCAGGTATTGATGGCGTAACGTGCTGGTTAGATGATGTTTGCTGTACGGCCCCCACGCGAGAACTACATTTATCTAGACTCAGGGAAATCTTGCTAAGATTGCAAAATGCGGGCTTGAGATTACATAAAAGTAAATGTGCTTTTTTCAGGATAGCGTAACATATCTAGGGTATGTGATAGACAAAAATGGGTTACGTACGTGCCCTAACAAAGTAGAAGCGATATTAAAAGCGCCAACACCTACTAATGTCCAAGAAATTAAAAGATTTCTTGGGGTCGTTAACTATTATCGTAATTTCATTCCGAACGCTTCTTCCTTGCTAAGTCCCTTGCACGAATTGCTCCGTTCAGGTGTTAATTGGTTCTGGGGGGAAAAACAAGAAAACTCATTTAAAAGAGTTAAAAATGAGTTGGCATCAGAGCGCGTTCTAGCACATTTTAATCCCGCTGTGCCGCTAGTTTTAACTGTAGATGCAGGGCCAACAGGTTTAGGGGCTGTTTTAGCCCATATTGATGAAAAAGGGCGCGAACGGCCGATTGCATTCGCATCTAGGTCATTACAATCTAGTGAAAAAGTTTATAGCCAAATTCAAAAGGAAGCGACTGCAATTATATTCGGCGTTAAGCATTTTCATCAATACCTATATGGGAGACAGGACCCGTTTATACTAAGGACGGATCATAGACCCCTTCTCACTATTTTTGGCAATAAAAACGGAATTTCTGTAACAGCTGCACTTAGGTTGCAAAGATATGCGATTATATTATCAGCATATAATTATGTGGTTCAATACGTATCAGCTAAAAATAATCTTATAGCCGATTATTTCTCCAGGGCGCCGCTAACGCATTCAAAACATAATAATTCAAACAATGTCGAGGAACAAAACATTCCCTTCTTGTTTCTCGACGCTCATACGAAACGGTTTCATTCGAAGATATGAAGTGAGCGACGGCGGACGACAAGGTACTGGCGACTGTCGTTAATTATATGACTCACGGCTGGCCACGTAAAATTACATGCAAATCAATATTGCCCTATTTTTATTGTAAAACTGATTTAGAAGTTAATAATGGATGTTTATTTCGCGGCCATAGGGTTGTCATTCCGGTAGTGTATAGGGAAAGGATGCTTAAGGAATTACATTCGAGTCATTTTGGTATTATAAAAACAAAATCTATTGCTCGTACTAAAATGTGGTGGCCATCGATTGATGCGGATATACAGCGTTGGGTCGGGCAGTGCAAGGCGTGTGCGACAGTGCGCGCTGCGCCGCCCCGCGCTGCGCCCGCGCCTTGGCCGGCGGCATCGCAGCCATGGTACCGTATACATATAGATTATATGATGATAGGTCAAAGGATTTATTTAGTTGTAGTAGATTCGTTTAGTAAATGGTTGGAATGCATTTATATGAATAACGGCACCTCCACGACTGCATTAATTAATAAATTAAAAATATTATTTTCGACGTTTGGAATTCCATATGTTATTGTCTCAGATAACGATCCAAAGATTAATTCTGAGGAGTTTCATCTATTTTGTAACAATAATAGCATAAAATACATAACTTCACCGGTTTATCATCCTTGTAGCAATGGTCAAGCTGAAAATTCAGTTAAGACGTGTAAAAAAATGATAAAGTGTATTATGGTAGATAGCGGAAGTTGTGCGCAAAGCGTTATACAGGAGAAGTTATTGAGTTTTTTATTCGAGTATCGTAATACTATACATTGTTCTACAGGGTGTACACCGGCCAAGTTAATGTTTGATCGAGACATTCGGTCTCGGATAGATATAATTTTACCTACTAGAAATGATATTATCCAATGTGAGGATAAAATAATATTAAAACCGAGTCGGTGTTTTCAGGAAGGTGAAATAGTTTGGGCTAAATGGTTTTCAGCTAGGAAAGCAAGTTGGGAAACCGGTAAAATTATGAAAAAAATAGGTAAACGAGTATTTGAAGTCTATTTTGAAAAATTTAAAGTAACAGTTAAGAGACATTTAGATCAAATTAGAAAAAACAAACAGGACCTTAATAAAGAATACATTAAAAATGACAATTATGAATATGCGCCACAAACTAGTTCATCTTTGCCGGATACTTCATCGGATTCACCTCCAATTCCGTCCGTTTCCACAAACGTTGATGTAGACTCAGTTCCAGACCTTCAATTAAATACAGATACTTATACACCTTTAGAGATGAATAATGATAATACTGGGGGAAATGTAGGAATGAGTGAGTCCGATGACAAGGCGCAGAACGATATCCAGGAATGTGAACGTCCAGTTGAACAGGTAGTAACGTCTACACCGTCGGTAATTGATATACCACTTGAATCTAGTTATAGTCCAGCTGGACGTTCCAGGAGGGTTAGGAAAAAAGTAGATTATACGAAGTTCTATTTATAAGTTTAACTAGGGATGTATGAATTGTATTATTTAGTTATATAAGTTTTTATTTGTTGTTAATTGTCCTCATGTGCTATGTTTATTGTTTTAGAGTTTCAAGTAATGGTGGAGGAATGTGATGTATGTATATTATATCGCGCTGGTATACCCGAGTGGTCAGTCAATAAACGAGCTTCGGACTAGTCGGTTGTTTGTGTTACCTTACCTACTAACATACATCTACTTCAAATATACAATAAAATACAAATTTATCTACAGAACTTAAAAGAAAAGTTCAATTTGTTACCATAATTTTAATAACTTTGTTAATAAGGGCGCATTTTCATTGGTCGATAAGTCGGTAGCTAGCCCGATTGCGGGGATTACCCGCATGCGAGCTAACAGGGAATGAAATCCACTGGTCGATAACTCGGTCGATTAAACGTGTGCGGGTGATATCCGCATTTGGGATAACGACCAATGAAACTAGTCAGTCGATAACTCTGTCGATACAAAGCATGCGGTGACTCACCTCCGTTCAGTCATTCATTAGTGTCATCAATACTATGCGCATTATTTATATTATTAACGCTATTTTTAATGTTAATAATTTGTAGGTACATGTGCTTATCTCAAAACCCACTGCCAAACTGCAGGTACCTAATTCCCTCACACTTCAAATGCGGGCTCTAACGACCAGTGTAAATGTCTCCCCGCATGGAATTCAAATATATTTCTTAAATAGAAAAAAACTTTTATTTACATTTTGATTACATATTTAAATTTTGATTACATATTTAAATTTTGATTTTGATGACTGTAACTTACTTGAATCAGCAAAGCTTGAGCACAAATTAAGAGAATAGCTTTGACTGCCATATAGTACATACAACTTGTGTAAAGAAAGTGAACTTGAAAATGTTTTACAAGAAACACAGTTTTATAAAAACCAGTTTCGTAATTGTTATCATAACCAAATATTATCAAAAAAAAAAAAATATATATATATATATATATATATATATATATATATATATATATATATATATATATATATATATATATATATATATATATATATATATATATATATATATATATATATATATATTATATATATATATATATATTAATTATAATATATATATATATATATATATATATATATATATATATATATATATATATATATATATATATATATATATATATATATATATATATATATATATATATATATATATATATATATATATATATTGTTTATTCCTATTTGTGCCGCCCCCTGCGATGACCCCCGCGCGGGTTGTCGTAAAAAGTCTTGTGCCAACTCCCGGCGCGAGCGGTCAGTAGTAGTTGTCGAGTTGTAGTAAAGTAGCACGTGAGACGGCGGCGCGAGCGCACGTCCTTCCTGAATCTAATATTAATTAGCAGTGTGATTTTCCCTCAGCCTTATTTGATTTCCCTTTTGTGTATTCCCTCTTGATATTGAACCTGACAAAGACAAACCAACAAAAGATAATAGTGCAAGTAACCCCTAGTGAAGAAGACTCAAGTTAGACATTCCACGTGCCGGGAACAATCAGTGTTTGTGTTGTGAATCATGAAGATAAGGTACTGTACAATTTCTATTATCCTAAAACCGACTATAAAGTAAATAATTAATAAATAACCTCCACTTCAGCACGCTTCCACAATTGCTGACCCCTACCCACTATTCAATATATATTTTTTGGTAGCAGAACGCAGTTCATTATATTCATTATATACTATATACATTTTCTGGTAGCAGAGCGTGGTTCATTAAATACTACTATATACATTTTCTGGTAGCAGAGCGTAGTTTTCATCCCTCTGGGCCCCCTTAATTATAGCGTGGTTTTCATCCCTCTGGGCCCCCTTAATTATAGCGTAGTTTTCATCCCTCTGGGCCCCCTTAATCAGAGCGTAGTTATCATCCCTCTGGGCCCCCTTAATTATAGCGTAGTTTCATGCCCCTGAGTCCCTTTGATTACAGTGTTATTCTCCCGTTTTGGTATTTTGGCTCTTAATTTGGTACCTAACGCATAATTACAATATAATTTGATTTCCTAACCTTTTAAAACGTGTTCGCATCGAGTTGTTTAAAAAAAATAATATTATATGAAATTTTTATACATATAATATTGAATATATAATTGTGTAGGGTGAATGCATAATGTGTAAAATATATAAATAAATATTGAATATAATTTTATATATTAAATATAAAATATAATAAATACACATAATATGGTTACATATATTTTATAATATTACGCCTATACGTTATTACCTATCCCGTTTTAAATTATAATTGAAGTTAGTTAAAATATTTTAATATAATTTCCTTAAAAAACTAACTTACTTTAAAATATTATCCCTACACTTTTATTGTCACCTTTTTTTTTTATTTTTATTTAAATGAAACTTAAGCTTTAATTGTAGTCATATTGTATATGATATTATTTTGTTGTATTGCGATATATGTAGATGCGACGCGTCCCTGAACTTGACCGTAACTGGTTTCTTATCTCGCCAGCTGTTGTGGATTCATTGTTTATTACGAGTTTATTATTTTTTAATATTTTAGTTGAGTTATTTGTTTACTTGATTTCTGATCTCGCCCGTTGGTAGTGGGTTCATTATTTATTACGAGTTTATTAATTTTTAATATTTTAGTTCAGTTATTGGTTTACTTGATAATTTACAATGGCTACTCATGATGAAACAGTAAAGTGTTCCTTATATACGGAAAGCGCGGAATATAGAAAAAATATAGGTGTGGTACGCTTTGTTTCCGATTGGATTGCCGATACCTCGGAACTTCTTGGTACATCTGAAATACCTAGGTTATTAATTAGGTTCAAGGATTTAGATTCTCATTGTAATTCATTTGTAAACGCGTCCTCAGTGCTCCTGGGTGGGTTAGACCCGGCTATCGATTACCAAGAAATTAGTTATGTAAAAAAAGAAGTGCGTTTAGTAAATAAGAAAATAGACGACCTCCGGGTGCGTCAGTTAGAGTTGTGCCCACCTGCTCCCGTAGTTGATCCTGTTATAGCCAGTACACCCGTAAGAATGAGTAGTAAAAATATTACTGAGCGAACTCCTTGTAATAGATTACCTGATTTACCTATCCCTAAGTTTGATGGACGTCCTGACTCCTGGATAAGTTTTATTGACCAGTCTGACAGTGTAGTAGATTCCCAACACCATTTAACCCCCACAATGAAATTACAGTACTTGGTTGGATCCTTAGCAGATGAACCTAAGCGGTTGTTGCTACATTTAAAAATTGAAGAAGGCAACTATGAAGTTGCTCGTGAGTTGCTGAAACAGCGATATCACAATACACGGGTTCTTGCTGATACCTACATAACCCAGATACTTGCCCTGCCGGAGATTTCGAATAAATTAACAGGTTTGCGCGCGGCCTTTTTGAACCCCTTGTTAACTGCCTATCGCTGTTTAGAGCGCTTAGATTTACCCGTATACTATTGGTCTTATATGTTAGTACATATATGTTTGACTAAGCTTCCCTCTGATTTGAAATCCCGTTTTGAGCGTTGTTATGGCGGTGACGCTGATGAGTTACCTACCTTTGAAAATCTTATTACCTTTTTGGAAGACGAATGTCGTCACCATGACAACGTTGGCAACACCTCCCTTGTAGATTCTAACCTGACGAAATTTAAAAGTACTGTACCTAAACATACTTACCTTGCGGCTCCTCCTTCCCCTATGTTAAATAATAGACAAAAAATGTTACCTTTAATAAATAATCGTAAAAAATGTTACCTGTGTGCTTCCTCTTCCCATTACCTCCGTGAATGTCCCGAATTTAGAGCTATGAATCCTAGAGAAAGATCGGGATTTGTAAAACATTCCCGGTTATGTTATAGGTGTTTGGACAAACATTCAATTCTTATGTGCAAGCGGGACTACAAATGTTCAACCTGCGGTCGCTCATCCCATCACACTATGCTATGTTTTAATGATTCCCGTAACCCAGTGTATCCCACCTCATCCAATCGCAATTATAATTATAATTCCAAATTTAATAAACGCAATTATCCGCGTTCTTGTCCTGCTTCTACCCGCGGTCCCCATATGGGCGGGGGCCAGCATAAGAAATATTCCCCTTCGCAACTCCAGCGCTCCCCCCAACGACATTCCCAGAGAGCTTCTCCCCCCAGAGAAAATGCTCCGCCCCAACCTAGACAGGTTGAAAATAATAGACAGGTTGAAAATATTATAAGATATCGTGATAATTCCTATAATAGAGAAGATAGACCCACATAGCTAGATACTTGTATTACTCCCCCTTCCCCTTGCCTTAATATCTCACCCAATTCCCTTATATTATTGCCTACTGTTAAATTACACGTTAAAACTGCTAGTGGCTATTTTATTGAAGCGCGTGCCTTATGTGATACCGGTGCCCAGGGTTGTCTCATTACAACCGATCTTGTTGTTAATTACCTCAATTTGACCATCTCTCCCTCCTGTGCCCCTGTACGTGGCATAGGTAATATTCCTTTAGTGGTTTCCCGTGGTTCTATTTCCCTGTGTTTTAAACCTTTGTATAATTCCTTCCCTGAGGTGTCAACCTCTGCTATGGTCATTGATGTGATTGCCGGTACGCATCCTGAGTTTGAGTTCCCTGAGTCTGTGTTTTTTCCTAATAGTGATTTTTCCCTTGCTGACCCTACCTATAATAAGCCTGGCCCGATAGATATACTATTGGGTGCTGACGTGTTCGGCGCGCTTTTATTACAAGATAAAATATTTAACTTTAACGGCCTTACTGCTTTATCTACAATTTTTGGTTATATTGTTTGCGGTCCAGTCGCTGCCGATTATGGTGAATTAGAGCCCCCCATGACTGGAGTATCCTTATCCCGTCTCATCGAGAGATTCTGGAAGGTCGAAGAGACCCCTCAACCCATGATTGCTAACCCCTAGGCAACGATGGTGAGATTTATAAATAAAACCCGAAACTTACCCGTTGAGCTATCTGTATCCTTATCGCGTTAGCGCGTAGCGTTTCCTTGCGGTCTTCCCTAAGACGACTCTCACTCTTTCTTGACAAAGAAGGAATCATCAGAGTCGGTGGTCGTTTATGAAACTCCTTTAACATTCGAGGAATTAACTACAATTTTTGCTAAAATTGAAGCGGTATTAAATTCCCGGCCGTTATGTCCCTTATCTAATGACCCTAACGATCTAGAAGTTTTGACGCCTGGTCATTTTTTGATTGGCCAACCTCTTAGTGCTTTGCCGGAGTATCCCTATAACAATGTAAAATTAATCGTTTAACCCGTTTTCAAGTAGTGCAACAGATAACTCAACATTTTTGGTCGCGGTGGCAGTTAGAGTACCTATACACTCTGCAGACTAGGCAGAAGTGGACTGATCCAGTGAATCCTCCAACAGTAGGCGAGCTAGTCCTCATCAAAGATGATAATTTACCCCCTTTACAGTGGCGACGTGGTCGCATTTCCCAAATTTATCCTGGTAAAGATAGCGTTGTGCGTGTGGTCGATGTTAAGACATCGACAGGTATCCTAAAGAGAGCCTTAACCAAATTAGTTCGTCTACCTATTAGTTAGCTACTCCCATTTTCTCGTAAACATTAGATGTTTAGGGCGGGGGCTATGTTTATTCCTATTTGTGCCGCCCCCTGCGATGACCCCCGCGCGGGTTGTCGTAAAAAAGTCTTGTGCCAACTCCCGGCGCGAGCGGTCAGTAGTAGTTGTCGAGTTGTAGTAAAGTAGCACGTGAGACGGCGGCGCGAGCGCACGTCCTTCCTGAATCTAATATTAATTAGCAGTGTGATTTTCCCTCAGCCTTATTTGATTTCCCTTTTGTGTATTCCCTCTTGATATTGAACCTGACAAAGACAAACCAACAAAAGATAATAGTGCAAGTAACCCCTAGTGAAGAAGACTCAAGTTAGACATTCCACGTGCCGGGAACAATCAGTGTTTGTGTTGTGAATCATGAAGATAAGGTACTGTACAATTTCTATTATCCTAAAACCGACTATAAAGTAAATAATTAATAAATAACCTCCACTTCAGCACGCTTCCACAATTGCTGACCCCTACCCACTATTCAATATATATTTTTTGGTAGCAGAACGCAGTTCATTATATTCATTATATACTATATACATTTTCTGGTAGCAGAGCGTGGTTCATTAAATACTACTATATACAATTATAAATAAATATATATATATATATATATATATATATATATATATATATATATATATATATATATATATATATATATATATATATATATATATATATATATATATATATATATATATATATATATATATATATATATATATATATATATATATATATATATATATATATATATATATATATATATATATATATATATATATATTTATATATATATATATATATCCCCGACTGGGGATCGAACCCAGAAACAGGCAGACGTTGCGCCTCTGCGCCACGATGGTGATATTACTCCATTAGGGCGCATTTTCATTGGTCGATAAGTCGGTAGTTAGCCCGAATGCGCGGAGTACCCGCATGCGAGCTAACAACCAATGAAATCCACTGGTCGATAACTCGGTCGATTAAACGTGCGCGGGTGATATCCACATTCGGAATAACGACCTTATCGCATGCATTATAGGAATCACCCGCACTCCGTATGCGGGCCCTGACGACCAGTGAAAACGATAAACACTTTGCGGGCCCTATGGCATGCGTTACAGAAATCTCCCGCATCCCGAATGCAGGCCCTATCGACCAATGAAAATGCGCCCTAATGTGCCCTTATAGGAATCACCTGCACCCCGTATACGGGCCCTGACGACCAGTGAAAACGACAAAAACTTTGCGGGCCCTATGGCATGCGTTACAGAAATCTCACGCACCCCGAATGCGGGCCCTATCGACCAATGAAAATGCGACGTTAAGGCGCATTTTCATTGGTCGATTGGTCGTTTGGCCCGCATTCGGTGTGCGGTAGTTTTCTGTAACGCATGCCATAGGGCCCGCAAAGAGTTTATCGTTTTCACTGGTCGTCAGAGCCCGCACTCGGGGTGCGGGTGATTTCTATAACGCATGCGATAAGGCCCGCATGCGGGGAGACATATTCACTGGTCGTTAGAGCCCGCACTCGGGGTGCGGGTGATTTCTATAACGCATGCGATAAGGCCCGCATGCGGGGAGACATTTTCACTGGTCGTTAGAGCCCGCATTTGAAGTGTGAGGGAATTAGGTACCTGCAGTTTGGCAGTGGGTTTTGAGATAAGCACACGTACCTACAAATTATTAACATTAAAAACAGCGTTAATAATATAAATAATGCGCATAGTATTGATGACACTAATGAATGACTGAACGGAGGTGAGTCACCGCATGCTTTGTATCGACCGAGTTATCGACTGATTAGTTTCATTGGTCGTTATCCCAAATGCGGATATCACCCGCACACGTTTAATCGACCGAGTTATCGACCAGTGGATTTCATTCCCTGTTAGCTCGCATGCGGGTAATCCCCGCAATCGGGCTAGCTACCGACTTATCGACCAATGAAAATGCGCCCTTATTAACAAAGTTATTAAAATTATGGTAACAAATTGAACTTTTCTTTTAAGTTCTGTAGATAAATTTGTATTTTATTGTATATTATTAACTGAAAAAGTGAACGCACGATTATTTGTGTCGGGTATAGCTACATCTATCACATATACAGTATTCTCAATTTTGTGTTGAACTAAATATCGAGTGAGATTTATACTCGTATATGTAATAAGGAGATTTTTCTTTCTGTGAGATAATAAAATGCTTAAGCACAAGATATTGGTGAACAAAAGCGATAACTTTATATTGTTTTGGATCAACAATTGAATTTCAAAGCTCGCAGAAGCGGTTTCGGGGAATTCGTAAATTTGTATATATAGTAAGACATTTGTGAGATGTAGCTGGCTTAGAAACCCTACGAACCATACCCAACGTTCCGACCTAAAAGTACTACTGCGAATGCCGTATAGATATCCAACTGATCTCGTTTATAAAGTAAGTAAAGTACTCAGTGTTCCTACATTGTTTTTCCACAAAATAATTATGTCTGTTCATAAAGCTATTGTCAATTTAATATATATAAAAATATATTTATTTTAATATATATATATATATATATATATATATATATATATATATATATATATATATATATATATATATATATATATATATATATATATATATATATATATATATATATATATATATATATATATATATATATATATATATATATATATATATATATATATATATATATATATATATATATATATATATATATATATATATATATATATATATATATATATATATATATATATATATATATATATATATATATATATATATATATATATATATATATATATATATATATATATATATATACATTTTTAAAGTATATTTTTTAATTCGTTTCAAAATATTTTAGAACGTACTTGGACAATGCCTACGTGATATCGCCCCTCTTTCCACCATCGGTTGTGGGCTCTCAAGTCCTAGCCCATGCCTAGGAGCCGGTGCATCATCACTTTTGGCGCTGTTATTGAATCTTCTGGACTGGGGGGTCTAGCAACTTCAAGGGCAGGCCTTGGTGCTGGTCTGTTAGGTTCAGAATCAGCGTTTGGTATCTCTTCTGGTGCATATCTGGCATCTGGAATTGGAAATTTAAATATATTCGGAGGAATTCCTGTTCGTGGATCTACACTGGCCTCTAGACAGGTTCCAATTCTTGGTTCTATACATTTTGGAATCCCGTTATTTGCTGCAGGTTCAGTCACAATATCTGGCAGTTCTGGTTGTGGATGCAACTATAGCAAATTTTTAATAAATTAAATGCACTTATTTCTGTTTGTTAATTATTTAGTATTTCCCTAATGTTTATTATATATTTACATTAAATAATTTAGTGCTTATTATTTGTTCAGTATTCACAAAATACAAAAAATTATGCATTATATTTAGATACATATGTAAATCGGTAAGAAGTACATGTCGCATAGAATATATTTTCAACGATGCAGTTAACGATCTGGAGGTGAACTAAATGGTTTGTGAAAATATTCCGGGCCAGTAGGCCCGTGTGGATATTTAGCTCGTTTTTATTAGCCATACTGTTTTAAAAAGATTATGGCAAGGAAATATATAAGCGATTTTTTAAGCTGTTATTGTAATTTTTTTATTTTACCAATATTTTGCAAGATTTAGACGTTTTACATCAATTTGTAACAATAACTGACTATCTTTATATTTGGCAGTATAGACTTACAAGTGGATAAAAAGATAATACAATATATAATCTAGGTATTTTTTGTACAAACATTTACGCGTAATTTATTTTTCATAATATTTAGTTATAATGGT
>JAZFAU010001109.1:0-23161 GCA_037178615.1 Dione vanillae
AGTTTCCCTTCTTCCAGTACAGGCCGTTGCC
The DNA here is from genome assembly GCA_037178615.1 of Dione vanillae. Taxonomy (NCBI): domain Eukaryota; kingdom Metazoa; phylum Arthropoda; class Insecta; order Lepidoptera; family Nymphalidae; genus Dione; species Dione vanillae. The sequence continues at coordinate 32 of JAZFAU010001109.1, forward strand.
AACGAGCAACTGCCCCGATTGACATAAATTCAACGCTTTTATAGTCTTTATGATCTAAAACTACCCCCTTTTATGAAATTGTGTGGAATAACGACTAAATAAAGTAGGTGGTAGCTAACACATAAATTAATTAGTTTAAATACATTTTATTTTTGCTTTATGTATACAGAAAATAATTTGAAGACATTAGACTGTGAAACTTAACGCTACGCGATATATTTGATCTGGGTAATATTTTTTTTTCTTGGTAGTATTTCTATTCTATTTTTTCTTTTTCAGACTGAGCACCAAAACTTATAGAATTATATAAATACGGAGTTACCAGATGGTAGTTGACTTGATTCCCACTCGGAGGGAATTTTTATACATTTTTTTTTTCTTTCTTGCTTCACGCTTTATCCCGCACAAGGCAGGGTTGGCAGAGGGAACTGCAGGGACCGTGGGAACCTAATGTTAAGACACTCCGTTGCTCAGTCCCTGCTTTCTCCGTCCCCGCTTTCCGCCGTTTTCGAGGCATTGCGTGTTGATTGGCGGAACTTAACGCCGCGCTTTGCCTAGTTTACCAGAGCGAAGTAAATGGAAATAGAAAAATCTATCTTCTCCGACTGGGGATCGAACCCAGTAACCGTCGCGTTACAGGCAGACGTTGCGCCTCTGCGCCACGACGGTCCTCAATTATACATTTTCCATAATTCATATAAAGACACTTAACGTCTCGATATGGCGAAAAGCGGCAATAGAAGTATTAAGACCAGATTTTTGCTTACCCTGCTATGTGAGAAACAAAGTCTCAAAGGTACAAGCAGAAAAAAATTATTGGTTCAAGTGGAATTTACCAAGACATTGCTCCATTATATAGCATCTCAAATAAATTGAGCGATTATTACCTAAAGTTGAACAGTTCGTTTGTGATATCAATATAACTCAGTTTTTCGACTAAAACTACATTTTCATAATTTTTATTTGCCTAATTTTCTTCCTATTTCTCCTGGATTAACTTCTGGAATAGCTGGTTTAGCTCTTCCAGAAGTTAATCCGAATTTTATGAAACTTTTACTAGACTTTATGAATCTTTACTAGGTAGAAGAAGGATTATATGATAACTGAGTAACTGAAAAACTTGGAATTGACCTTGTCAGCATGGAAATCCTTTCCGGAAATGCAAACCAGAAAATATTTTTTTACCAATTAAGAGCCAGAGCTTTATACAGAAATATCATCAAGAGAATATCGTCCATAAGTAAATAACGCGCAAACATTGTGTTTACTGTGAACCACCAATTAACGAGGTGGCGGTGGAGGTGTTTGTCATTTGAATTTGATTGAGGGGTTTAATTCTAAACTCGAATTTACTATCCGCTTCTATCTAATTTGAAATATTAGAATTATTGATATTGTTATATAGAAGACTATTGTAGACTGTTGTGAATTTATAGTCTACTGTAATAGACTAAGAAGACTATCGTAGACTATTGTGAACTATGTTGCTCAATGTTCTCAAAATTACAGTAATATAACGTTTTAATTCAATAATTTGTTTGGGAGGTAAGAACCTATGCTCGTTTTCGGTCTGTATCAAACGTTTTTTTTCGCATAAATCTAGATGTGAAATTAATATACTTCCCATAAAATATGATTTCGATGGCACACGACGACCTTATTATATTCAAATAGATACTATATTTAAGAGTACAAAACGCGGAGTTAGGTTCTGCCCCTCAAAATACTAATATCTAAATTAATGTTAATTTTATTTACATAGACATACCGCAGGCAGACGGATACCCTCATGCTAAGACACTCTGTTCTCCGTGCTTTCTACCTTTCGGAATGAAGCTTATATATAAAACATCTAATAACTAATTGAACGTTTATACGTTCAATTAGTTATTAGAATTATACATTCATACGTTAAAAATCAAAAGCTCTTACCCACAATGGAGTTAAGTTTTAATTAGTTTTACCTTAATTCGGACTAAATAAATATATACAGATATATACTAGAAGACCGTCGTGGCGCAGAGGCGTAAGTGTCTGCCTGTAAACGCGACGGTTTGTGGGTTCGATTCCCGCTCAAGGAATATGGATTTTTCTATTTCCGTTTTCTTCGCTCTGGATACTAGGCAAAGTGCGGCGTTGAGTTCCGCCACTCAACACGTAATGCCTCGAAAAAGGCGGAAAGTGGGGACGGAGAAAGCATAATATTTATTAAAATATAAAAAAAACGTTCCAAAGTAGAAGATAAAATTACTTATTATATAAATACAAGTCTAATTTTGAGGTTAATTTATGCACATAAAATACTACGATTGCATCACATAGAATGTACTGTCCTTTAAGAAGGCTGTATTTTTTAACTTCACGCTGTATCACGTATATAACAGAGTAGGCAGAAAAATATAATGTCAAACACATACTCACATAAACTTATATATTATTTTATAGGTATCATGTATTTATTTGTTTACTTTTAATAGTTAAAACTTGTCATCATCTACATCTTTTTAATATTACCTAAGTGTTTCTTTACACCCTAAAAGTTATCTCGAAGAGATGGCTAGTAAGACATAAAATCACCTTTAGTGTTTTTTCTTATTTATAAGTAAGATCTCATATACAAATAAATATATATTATACTATATATTATACACTATTTTTAACTATATGTTCGAATTAAAGCTTGTTTTGTTGTTAGTGGTAGAGCTTAACGTATATCATCTTACAGGAACGAGAAATAAAAAAAGACCATCTTCTAACCAATTACAGTCCGTCATGACGACTTAATTTAATAAAAAATCTGGCTAATTTTCATACAAAATTTAAACAACAAACTTCAAATAGCTTATAACATTGCATCAAAGTAATTCATATTTCAAATACACTTCATTCTCGAGACCAACATTATGGAGAATTGCCGAACCATTTCCTTAACCCCAAGAGAGTGAACTATTAGTTAGTGTTTTGATTCATATTTATGTAGATCCCGCAAACCTCCGCCACGATCACTGCAAGACGTTGACTAATGCCTGCCCATAATTCCTATCTCATCTGAACTACCAATTCTCCAAGGCCTCGCCTACTCCTCTCGTTTACGACAAATTACTATATACTAGGAGAGCTTCAAAGGAAATCAGAGGTCAACTTAGAATGGCTATGACAAAAGCATCGGCTAAGGATATTATCGTGCAACTAAATGTGCTAAGTCAGGAGATACATGTTTGAACAATTACTCTTTGACAAATGAAAGGAGTTTGTATTTTAGGTTAAGAATTGGCCTTTTAACGTATCATTTGCTTTTGGTGTCTATGGCAATATATTTTTGGTTTCGTCTCTTTTTTATTGAAACCTAATTGCAATTGTTTATGATAATATGATAAAAAGGGTAAATATTTGAATAACGAAAAGTAAAATAAAGTTTTATTATTAATATTTACTACATACATATTAAAGTTTAATTTGAAATTACTCTATGATAGTGTTTTAATGTAAACTAATCTCTGCCTGAAATAATAAGAAGTTAAATAGAAAATTAATAAGGCATAGCTGTAGTTCACCCGTTACAAAAACTATGGGAACTCATCAAATAAAATGTATTGAAGTTGAATTTAACCGAGATAATTGTTTACATACTACGGCTACAAGGAAGTGCTTGAGGACCGGATCTCACAAGGAGCAACATTACTATTAGCTAAGTGTATTGTGAAGGGATTTGGTTTAATTAACATTTGTGCTATTGTAAATATTATTAACTTACGTGTTTCTTGCCTTAGAACAAACTAATATTTTTTTTATTTTTTGTATTGTGAAAATTGCCATTAAATCAATGACATTGAATAATAAAGCCTCGTATGAAAAGCTTTTTCCCTTACGGTAAAAAGCAACCTAACCTTTAATGATCATCCGAATCTCGAGTATGAGCTTCGATTTTTCACCATATCCGGGACATTATAGGTTGAATAATGCAAGTCATCGCAAATAATAGTAGAAATAAATAAAGTCATAACTCAGTCATCTAGACCTTCCGGAGAACATGTATTAAGATGCTAATATCAGTGGACGAAGCAAAGGATAGAAGCAAAAACCGTATGTGACCTAGAAGTAAAGTTACAATTATATAGTTTAGTAATAAAAAAATCGATTTATTTTATAGCTTCACGCTTTATTTTGCATATAGAAGTGTAGGCAGAGGAAATCGTAGGAACCGTGGAGACCTAGTGTTAAGACTCTCCGTTCCTTGCTTTTCCTTTTCGTCTTTAAAATAAAAATAAAGCCTTTAGAAAAAATGCCTCTTAAATGCAAATCAATATAATCTCCACAATTTAATTTATTGTAAATTTCTCTATCGAAAGATCTCTCTAATTCTAAAGTTGTAAAATTATGTACAACAAATAACTTTTAATTTACTATAACAACACTTCACAGATTAGGGCGGCCTTAATTACTTTGAAGTAAGTTTCCAGAACAAAGCACGATTTCTACTTGTTATCTAAATAGTGGAACTTTCAATAATCAACAAATATTTAAGGCAATGCGAGTTTCAGTTCTCAGTTTTGAACTATAGTGTAGAAGTAATGTTAAGTAGCTCTCGATAAGTTTTGTTTGGAACAAGGATAATATAATCATAATATATAATATAGTGAAACTATAGAACGTACTCAAATGGCTGGGGACGTGAAAATAATGAGTGACGAGAGAATTGTAAAAAGGATATATGAAGCAAAAGTGAGTGGTAAGAGAGGTAAGGACCTCGGTTGACTTTCGAAAACACAGTATCGAAGATACTGGAGAAAGGTGGCGTAAAAAGCATGAGGATCCCCAGAGAGCCCCTGGAGAGGACGAAGTGGATATGGACAAGGTGGAGGACGAGGTCTCCGTTCCCTCTGTTTACTCCACTAGAGATAAAGCGTATAGTGTAAGATATATATAGACATATGTGTGTGTGTAATCATCTCAGAACTAGTACTAGGCTAGAGTAAAAGGTTTTTTCTTTTATCAAATTAGTTTTTCTGCTATTGAAGACAATTATAAGCTTTATTAAATTATCATCATTACTCGTAATTTAATGTCATCATATGTCAATAGTCAAGAGACAGGTATGTACTCTAGGATGTTTTACCATATGTCACACACATTTCTGTTATTACCATTTAACAATGCAAGAGAAGCCACAGGTAAAAGCTAGTATATATTCATAAAAATATTTTTAATGTACGACATTCTTTCTTAATAAAAATATTAAAAAATTGGAAGCTATTCTTGTGTTATTAAATGAAAATGAACATTTTAATTTTTATAAATTGATATTGAAAATATTCTTAATTCGAAGTTATGACTATCAATCTATTTCTGTAATATATAAGCTGAAGACTGCGATTTTCCTTGTTTGGACTCTAATATTAGATTTTAGAGATATTTTTCTTAGATTTCCCCTACAATTACTCTCTTAGTCACTCACTAAAAAAGTGGTTTCATATATGTAGATATGCTCATTTCTTTGGTACTGTAATGCAAGTAAATACTATACTAGGAAGATGCTTTACGTAATATATGAAAGTAGGAAATAGGAAGAAGATAAGTTTTATAATAATGTAACTAAGATGTTATAAAAAATGTATATAATAATATAATCACAGTACGGTGTATACATGCAGAAAACTTATACAATATTGTTTGTTCAAATTTAAATATTACTTTATTTTATTTTCAACTAAAATAACGGGATCACGTTATAAACTCTTAAAAAGCATGTACGATGTAGCTTTCTTTATACATAATTCCATCCTACATAAATGTTATTAGCCTTTCCTAATATATATATAACCAACACAAAAATATTTTTCAATTTCAACAATAAGTTCACAAGATAATCGTCAAAAAATACAAAAAAATTACTAACACCTTTTTACTTATAAATGAGAATCATTCATTACAAAAATCCAATAACTTATCCTATAAAAAAAAAGCTTGAACATAAAATAGGAAAATTTCAGCGATTTTCAACTTTACTGTGTGTATATCAAAAATATCGGATAACTCCCTTAAGGCTACTTCGACTACAAATGGGCCCTAATTTATTATAGGGGACTTACAGTCGACCTTCGACAGTTTCGAGTTCGTGATAAATAGTACCCCACTTCCTTGTAACGAGTAATGAAAATGCTAGTGTAATTTAGAATCAATATATTTATATATTTAACTCATATTTGCAAGTTTGGGGTAGATTTCTAGCGTAAGTGACATGGTTAAAGAAAGAACTTTGTGGCACGGCGTGTTTTAACTAGGGTCTAACAAACCACGCTTTCTCATCACTAGTAAAAAATCCTTCATAATAACTGGAAGACGTCCAGTGCTGGAGAATATTCTCTATAATTACGCGCCATTTAGACCGTATCTGGGCCGTCATCGTTCATCAGGCTCTGGTGATCTTCAATACTACCTTGTACTATATTTATACTGCAAAAAACTTAATTCTACAATTTTTTTTTTTTTTTTTTAGCTTCACGCTTTATCCCGCACAAGGCAGGGAAGGCAGAGGGAACTGCAGGGACCGTGGGAACCTAGTGTTAAGACACTCCGTTGCTTAGTCCCTGCTTTCTCCGTCCCCGCTTTCCGCCGTTTTCGAGGCATTGCGTGTTGAGTGGCGGAACTCAACGTCGCGCTTTGCCTAGTTTGCCAGAGCGAAGAAAATGGAAATAGAAAAATCCATCTTCTCCGATTGGGGATCGAACCCAATAACCGTCGCGTTACAGGCAGACGTTGCGCCTCTGCGCCACGACGGTCCACAGACGGTACTAAAAATTTGATTCCATCTAACTTAATCAACTCATTTAACACAATATATCAAATTTGGGGGCACTACTAAAAAAACTGACCAGGTATAGGTAGAATAGGAGCGGCGAAGCCATTCTATAACCTGTTTTAATAAAGATATTGTATTAATAAATATTTATGAGGACCGTCATAGCGTATAGGCGTAGCGTATTCCTGTAAACGCGACTGTTTATGGGTTCGATTCCCACTCGGAAAAGATGGATTTTTTTATTTACAAAATTTGGATTTCGCTCTGGAAACTAGGCAAAGCGCGGCGTTGAGTTCTGCCGCTCAATACGCAATGCCTCGAAAAACGGCGGATATCGGGGACGGAGAAAACAGGGACTAAGCAACGGAGTGTCTTAACACTAGGTTCGTATGGTTCCTGCAGTTCCCTCTGTCTACCCTGCAATGTGCGGGATAAAGCTTGAAGCTGTTTTAATAACATGCTATAATATGCTCCATCTGAGCAGCAGTAGTCATTTTGAATTCGCTTCCTTAATGTACATTTAAAGAAACACCTTTAAACTTATACTTGGATCGCAAGTCTCAAGTACAGCTTCGAACTCCTCCTAAGCACAGCATCCATGCATTGTAAAAATAGATAAGTAGTTAAGTAAATTGTTAAGTAGATTGTTAAATATTTAGTAGATAAAAAATATACTACTGGTATATAACTGGTAGATAATGCAAAGTTGAATCCAATTGTCCTTTCCTTTTGAAATTGGAGCCATAAAAGTTAAACGGAGAGTCTCAACACTCAGTTTCCTCGGAAAAATAGGAACCCATCATCATAACTTGTATCACTCCCATCATGCTACAGTTCCTTTTCATTGATTAATACTTTAATATCGACAAGTTTTTTACTATTGTGTTTTTTGATAACGTTACGCCTTTCTAATATATTCATTTCTATAGCAATAATTGTACTGTTTCCATGAAAACCATTTTCAAAAAACAATAGACTACTGTATTGAAATTTGCTGAAATATTAATATTTTGTAATAAAAATTTTAATTTATAATTTTAGGTTTTAATTATGGAGTTAATTAAAAAAAATATGTTAGAAATATATATTCTTTAATAAAAAAGTTAAAGCAAACAGTATGGAAATTAATAATATTTTGAACTTTTGGATTTTATTAAGTTATACATCATGTTGGTGCTCTATTATTATTTCCAAGAAAGCTTCATGAATTTCTATTTTACTTCGTCAGTCATCGGAGTAGTACTGAAATAATTTAATATAAATAATTTAAGATATTTATCAAACACAGAAATATTGAATATTCTGTTTTTAGCTTCACGCTTTATCCCACATATTGCAGGGTAGGCAGAGGAAACTGCAGGAACCATACGAACCTAGTGTTAAGACACTCCGTTGCTCAGTCCTTGCTTTCTCCGTCCCCGCTTTTCGCCCTTTTTGAGGCATTGTGTGTTGAGTGGGAGAGCTTAATGCTGCGCTTTGCCTAGTTTCCAGAGCGAAGAGAACGGAAATAGAAAAATCCATCTTCCTCGAGTGGGAATCGAACCCACAAACCGTCGCGTTTACAGGCAGACGCTTACGCCTCTGCGCCACGACGGTTGAATAATTCTCTTTTTGTATTAGTTTGACGGCTGAATAATTTTTAATGAATAATTTATTTTCCTTTTCTCTGTGCAGGCGAGATTTTTTGTATTTTGCCATATATAAATAGATAGAAAATAGAGAAAGAAGTGTCTAAACACTTTTTATTCTATTAGTTTGTCTAATTACACTATATAATCTAATCTCAAGTATAAATTATTTAGAAAAACATATAAATCTCTAAACATAGAAGAAATTGAACCTGTGCCTCTTGGAAACCATCCAATCATTGTACACTCAGCAATACGTTCTTAATCTTGAAGTTCTTATAAATTTATTTAAAATACTTAAGCACATTTGAAAGTAATAAAATAATTTTAATTAAAACAAACAAAAAGGCGGTTGCCATAAATTAATTCTCAGAGCTATATATTAAAAAACTTAAAGAATTTATTTATATTAATTGTGTTAAGCTATTAACGCCTGTAAACACGCGTCCCTTGTTGCTTATAATATGCAAAAGTTATTAAGTTTTCTATGGTGTGGCATTTAACATATTTACGATTATATGGCATTTAAGCATGGTATGTTATATTTTTTATTGGAATATTTCTTTTTGTTCACTCTATACACAGCAAGGTAAGCGTGGGTAAAGGAAGCTAGTGCTAAAACACTCCGTTCCCTACTTTTCGTCATTCGACGCGTTGCGTGTTGTGTGACGGAGCTCAACGCCGCGTTTAGCTTATTGCCAGAGCAAAGAAATCTAAAACTATTCAATCTCCCCTAGTGGGAATTGAACGCAAAATTTGTCGCGCTTACAAGCAAATGTGTCGCTGCACTACCATGCTCAGCGGTTAGTATTTATGGTTTTATATACATTAAATTATTTTAAAGATTATGTCAACAATAATTGTAATAAGTATATGTAATGGTGAGAATTTTGAACTTGAGTGACCAAGAAGTACAGGTCAAATTTGGTAATGTCAATTTATTTTTATTGTTTTTGAATCTCTTACTATGTTGTTTTTTTTTAGCTTCACGCTTTATCCCGCACATGGCAGGGTAGACAGAGGGAACTGCAGGGACCGTGGGAACCTAGTGTTAAGACACTCCGTTGCTTAGTCCCTGCTAGTCCTTTTTGTACATTCACTTATAAGATATCGTAAATTGAGAGAAAAGAAACCTTAAGGGGAGAGAGGGGGTTATCTACTAGTCCACCCACAACAAATATTTTGCATTGTAAATAGCTCACGCTGGAGGCAAGTTGTCACCGAGTGCACTGTATATATAAAAACAAAACAAAACAAAAAAAGGAATACACACAACAAAAGAGCCAAGTCAATAGTATAAATATATACAGAAATAGAGTTTCGCCAACTCAACACGCAATATTCACTGCTTTAACTTAAGAGAAATCGGGATACGGAGTGTCCTTACACTAAGTCATAAAATAAATAAGTAGTATAAAAAGGAAAACGTAGTGTCCTAGCTCTAATTTCTCTCTTTTTCTCTAAAACAAAAATATGAAAGCAAGCTCTCCTTTGTTTCACAATACTTCAATGTGCTTTACTTAGCTATAAAATGCAACGCGTAAGTGAAATTTTATCGAGCGTCAAAAGCTTTGAGATTCTCATTCTATTCAAGGCCCGTGGCATGCGACCCGTGACTGCATATTTATGTCCTTTATACATTCCCCTTATCGAACCTCCGTCCACTTAAGCTGTATACAACTCTAGACATGTTTCATTATTTTATTTATTTTCAGGATTATCGTACCTGTAAACGCGTCGGTTCGTAGGTTCGATTCCCAATTAGGAAATATGGATTTGTTCATATCTTACTTTTGGTTCGGCCAAAAAAACAACCAACAAACACATTTATGTATCAAACGTATTCTTTTTTTTTTATTTTTATTTTTTTTTATAGCTTCACGCTTTATCCCGCACATGGCAGGGGAGGCAGAGGGAACTGCAGGGACCATACGAACCTAGTGATAATTAAGACACTCCATTGCTTAGTCCCTGCTTTTTTTTTCCGTCCCCGCTTTCTGCCTTTTTCGATGCATTACGTGTTGAGTAGCGTGAAGCTAAAAATAGAATAAAATAATATAAAATACATACATACATACATACATAGCTTCACGCTCTATCCCTAGCGGGGTAGTCAGAGAGAACGGAGCGCCAAACGCTGCGGTCCCTGCATACCTCTTTCGCCTCGTCCACTGTCATTAACCTCTTCATGCATGCTCTCCGGGGAGTCCTCATGCTTTTTACGTGACCTTCCTCCAGTATCTTCGATACTGTGTTTTCGAAAGTCAACCGAGGTCTCCCCTTACCTCTCTTACCACTCACTTTTCCATCATATATCTTTTTTACCATTCTTTCGTCACTCATTCTTTCGACGTGCCCAAACCATCTGAGCACGTTCTTCTTCATTCTTACTGTGACATCCTCGCTGGTACCTACCATCCTGTGTACCTCTTCGTTGCGGATTCGGTCAGCTAAGCTGACTCCGCATATCCTTCGAAGAGATCGCATCTCCACAGCATTCATCTTTCTTTCATTCTTCTTCTGTAATACCCACGTTTCACTGCCATATAACAGCGTCGGAACCAAAACTGCATTGTGTACGGCCAAACGTGCAGCGACGCTGACGTTCTGCCGTCTCAACAACGCAGCCAAGGCACCGTTCGTTCTGTTACCGGCAGCAACACGTCTTTCCACATCCATTTCGTATCTACCATCTCTACTTAACATACTTCCCAAGTATACTACTTCGTTCACTTGTTCCAATAATTTTCCATTCACGAAAATCTTGCATTCCGTCCTTTCCTCGTCTCTTTCAAATACCAGAACCTTTGTCTTACTTGCATTCAGGTTTAGACCATTAGTTTCACACCCGTCTTTCAGAATGGTGACCAATGCCTGCAACTCGCTTTCTGATGATGCAATAAGCACTGCATCATCTGCGTACAACAAGCAATTTACCTTCAAGTCACCCACTTTTACACCCATGTCACTTTCTTTCAGTCCTTGGAGACAGCTATCCAAATACAAATTGAACAACCAAGCCGACATGGCACAACCCTGTTTGACACCCGATTGGATGCCAAACCGAGGCGACATGTCGGCTCCTACTCGCACACAGGCTGAGTGATCTCTATAAAGAGATTTTACAGCCTGCAGCAAGGGTCCGCTCACATTGTACCGGGGTAGTATCTCCCACAACTTCTTTCTCACAACCCTGTCGAACGCCTTCTCCAAGTCCACAAAAGCACAGAAAACCTTTTGGTTTACAGCCAAAAACTTCTCTGTGATCATACGGATGGAAAAGATCTGATCCATGCATCCTCTTCCAGGTCTAAAACCTCCTTGGGCCTCCCACAGTAGCCTTTCGGATCTGTCTTGCATTCTTCTCGCTAAAATTTTTGCATATACTTTACCACCTAAGCTAATCAAACTGATTGCCCTATAGCTTGCACAGTCTATCTGTGAACCTTTGCCTTTATACAAAGGCACGATGACTGCACCTTGCCAATCATCTGGGACCTCTCCCGATTTCCAGCATAAATTGCACAGAAACCAGAACAAGTCCAAGATGCGAGGTCCACCATATTTGATCATCTCGGCAGTAACTCCATCCGCTCCCGCTGACTTACCACATTTCAAGCTTCTTATTGCACTCTCAACTTCTTATATACTGATTTCGCCATCTGCTACATCAAGACTCAGCTTGTCGCTGTCACTTGAGGCAGAAGCGTCATCACATTCATACATCTCCTTGTAGAATTCCGCCCATCGCTGCAAAACGTGTGATCTGTTTGTAAGTATCTCACCGTCCTTCGAAAGCACCCCTTTCATTTTAAAGGTTGACGAACAACTCCGTGAATCACTAACTTCTCGCCAGAAAAGCTTCGTATTATCCCGGAAGTTGCTCGTCAACCTTTCATCTCTTTTACTCTCGGTTCTTTCACGCTTCATCTTTATCAGTGCTTTCGTTTGGTGCTTTTGCAGCTTATACTCCTTCTTTTTAATCTCTCTCATACTTTTATTCTTACTCGAGGCTTTATAATCCTGCCATGCCTTCTTCTTTCTTTCTACAGCATCTTTCACTTCATCATCCCACCATTCGTCACGCTTTTTACTAAAGCCTCTTTTCCTTGTACCACATACCTCTGTCGCAGCTTCCACCATGCAGCTCCTAAGGTTCTGCCAGCATACTTCAACACTTTCATTTCCTATTTCACAACTGTCAAGCTTTTCGGAAACCCTTTCTATATATTCCTCTCTGATCGGTGGATCTTGAAGCTTCCAGCTTCTTATGCGATAATTCGATTCCAAGTATGAACACCTCGTGCGGTTACGCCATCCTACGAACAAACCCCTAAATCTAGCAATTACTAGATAGTGGTCCGTTCCCAAGTCGGCACCCCTAAACACACGTGTGTCCATCACTTGTTTTCGAATCCGCTGATCCACTAGGAATAAATCAATCATACTTTTCTCTCCCATGCGCTCCCACGTATACATGTGAATTTGTTTGTGGTCAAACATCGTGTTTGCCACAAACAGATTCCTTTCCTTGCAAAGTTCCAAAATGAGCTTTCCAGCCTCATTCACTCTTCTGTCACCATAATGACCTAACACACCTTCGTAACCACTTCTCGCGGTTCCGACCCATCCGTTCATGTCTCCACATAATATTAATTTTTCATTTCCTCTAACACTGCCTAGAACATCCCTGACACTCTCCCAAAACCCCTCAAGTTCGCTCAATGAAGCTGAGGATACCGGCGCATATGCCACCAACAAGAATATTCTTGTAATCCCCAGCTTGAAGCGAACCCAAAGCAGTCTAGGGTTGATCACCTCGTACTCTACCACTGCACTAACCAATCGAGAGGACAATAACACACCTACACCTTGACAACTGCATTCGCTCTCTGGAACGCCGGCCCAGAGAGCGACGCGGCTGCCCGGCAAATCGGTTGCATTATTACCCTTTCGTTTGGTCTCAGTCATACAAATGACATCCAAATCTCGCTCATCCATCACATCTAATAGCTCATTCATCTTCTGGTCCATCCCTCCTCTTACATTCCACGCAGCTATTTGTAGCTCCGTCCTCCACTTCCCGCCGTTCCGGACATGGCGTGCTGGGTGGCGGTCCCCAACGCCGCATTCGTCTCCACTTTTCACACCAGCGGGGACGCACTGGTGCGCGTCGCCTCGGGGGGACGCCCTAGCAGTGTGCTCCCGTATGGTGCTCGTGGCTGATGGAATGTTGCAGCCCTAGGTAGGGCTGGCAGGGATCGCTGCGTGCAAGCCTTCCATCTTCGAATATAAAATAACAAAAAAAAGTTTAATATTTGACTATTATATTTTTTTTCAGCTTTACGCGTTATCCTGCACATAGCAGGGTAGGCAGAGGGAACTTAACTTAAGACACTGCGTTCCCTACTTTCAGTCTTTTCGAAGCAATACGTGTTGAGTGGCGGAACTGAACATGCGTGGCCTAGTTGCCAGAGAAAGAAAAAGAAAATGTCTTCCCCTTATGGGAATCCACAAACAATTATGTTTACAGGCTAAGCTACGCTTCTGAGCCATGACGGTCCGCATTTTTCTCCACAAATTATATTAATATCAAATTTCAATATATATTAATAATTCCACGTGATCTTGGGACAAAGGCCTTGACAGTAGTACCAAATTTTCCTTGTAAGGTACCAGTAATGTACGGAATCCAAAAATACATTAAAGCATTACATTTTTCCTCGTTTTCACCACCTTTTTCTTCTAACAACAATCACTTATAATAAAATAAAAGACACGAAATCTTATATAAAAAGTTCATAATGGTACTATATATATATATATATATATATATATATATATATATAGATATATATATATATATATATATATATATATATATATATATATATATATATATATATATATATATATATATATATATATATATATATATATATATATATATATATATATATATATATATATATATATATATATATATATTATATATATATATATATATATATATATATTTTTCTATATATATGCGAAACTCAGTTATTTTAAAATCACAAACATATACTCCAATTTTAATTACATACATATATGTATCTAAACATATAAACTGATTAAACATATAATTGATGCTTTCCATATCGTACGTATTTGTAGGTAGGTATGTAGGTAGGTAGGTGTTGGTGTCACCCGGCCACGGGGATCGCGCGCTCCATTAAACGCGACTCGCATGAAATATGGCAAATCACACATGAATAATTTTTGCACCGTTTTAAATATTAGACGGGTATTTAAGGTTTCACGTCTTCCTTATTTGAATTTCTTTCTTTTATTTCCTTTATTTACCTTCGCATATTTTTTGTATAGAATAAATAATTTACATTACATCGTTTTATTGAAAAGACAAAGCACAGCGTCGAGTTTTGCCACTTCCTAGACTTTATCTCGAATTTGTGTAAAAAGTAAGGATTGAGATGTCCTACCTAATTTACTATTTATAAGATACTGTATAAGCGAAAGCAAGACGCTACTAATTTCTTGTAGATCAACGTCTTTGATAAGTGAAAATGAATTTTATATAGAACGTTTATAGTTTTATAGTGTCTTCTTTTGTCAATCACCAGCATTTTATGCAACATGTATTTATTGCACGTAGATAACAAACAGTATAATGTCTTAAGTGAAGGCTTACTAATACTGGAGAAGAAGCGAAGAGATAAACCAAAACAACGTTTATATTTCTCATAAAAAATAAACCTAAGCCAAGAGAATTATTTCTCCGCTCTCTGCTCTAATTCGATATATTACATTTAATGTAAAGTGATGAAAGCCTCTAGAATTTGTGTTGAAGTCTTTAAACCAAGGCGCTTTTGATTTTATTCGATTGTCTACTTCAAGACTAAGAAGTTCAACCATCAAGAAACGTTTTAATACAAATGAATGTGATGTCTAGATTACTTATTTAAATACTATGTTTTTACCTAGACTAAAGAACTTAAAGGAAATGAGCCGTGAAATAAACTTCGTTCTAGCACTATTTGATTTTGTTATGCGCCTTTAAGTAAACTAAATGTAAATTAGTAAATTAAATTTAAAATTCCACAAAAAATGTTTGATCAAAATATATACGATTATCGTGGTGAAGAGATATAAAATCTATCTATAATCGTGATGGTTTGTGAGTTTATGTTCATACGCCAAAGAGCAATGTCAAGTTCCGCCACACTACCTGCAATGCCTAGACAAGCGAAAACTGAATAACATAGTGTCTTAACTCTATGATCGGTCTGTCTATCTTGCTAGGTGCAGGATACAGCGTAAAACTATAAAAAAGATATACATTTTATGTGATTATGAACGTAATTTTGGTTCAATTATAATCGAAAGAGTGATGTAAGTATACGTCTGTCACAAACTTTATGTTTCCCACATAACTCTGTCGACTGTTCCATAATTTAATAATTTTAATTTCTTAATACATACACATTCTCTTACTCTAGTTTCTTAAACATGATGTTCTCAAACCAAAGTCCAACCAAAGGTTCTTACCACTTACCACTGATTCTTGTTTTATATTCACCTAAGTATTTGAACGCAAAACTATCAAGCCACAACTGTTCCATTACAGATGTTAAAAGCACTTCAATGCCATAAAAAGTTTCTTAATTCACCATATTAAATACTTGGCACAGTTCCCTCGTTGGCGACAAAACCTAAAGCAGTATGTTACAAATAAAGTGTAGACTTCAATGTTACTCCACTCTACCTAATTAAGTCATTTTTAAAACTTTCAAGAAATTGCAAGTAAGAATACTCTAAAAGCTCTTATATTTTGTATATTATGTGTGGAATTGCCTGTTTCAGTGTGTTTTCAGGTCGATGTTAATTTTTGTGTCTTAAGTAAAAAATGAGATATATATATATATATATATATATATATATATATATATATATATATATATATATATATATATATATATATATATATATATATATATATATATATATATATATATATATATATATATATATATATATATATATATATATATATATATATATATATACCGGAGTAGTTGAGAGAAGGCTTATACCCAGAAAACATCTATTAATAATTTATTTATTAATTAACTAACTTAAACATACAAATAGTATATTATTATAAATAACTCACTAACACTTACCCTTTACCCTTAAACTAATGGGGATGGAGAAAACAAGGACTAAACAACGAAGTATCTTAACACTAGGCTTCCACGGTCCCTGCAGTTCCCTCTGCCTACCCTACCATGTGCGGGATAAAGCGTGAAGCTAAAAAAATAATAAATATATACTTATTTGTAAAAAATCAATTGAATGAAAAAAGTTTGTTATTATTAATATTATACAATAATATATCTATAGTTGTATAGATATTATTACAAACCTCCACTACACAAATACCACAAAAATTGTGGCCACAGATTTGCATGAATGCTGTTTGTTAAAAAAATTGTCATATAATTGTTAAACATTCAACAATGATCTAAAAAACTTTACGATATTTATGATCGTCTCGTCTTCGTTTTTATATCGATTCAAAGTGACGCTTTAATAGATTAAAATTTCAAAGGACAATTATGCAAATTGATTATTTACAATTCACAATCAAAGAAAAACTCAAGCCTGAAGATCTATAGCGTAACGTGAATAATGCGGGCACCAAAATAAATTATACGTCACACTCACTTTATTTTTCTCGATTATAAATAAAGAGAAGAAGAAGAAACATTTTTATATGAACTTGATCGATTTTATTTCACAATTTTTATGTGTTTGTTTCATAGATAGTCATAGTCTTATATTTCAGTAGAGGTAGGGATACTTTTACGTGCTCAAATAACATTTGTTAACTTATTTATGGGTTCTTACACAACAAGAAAAAAAAATGTTATTTATCTTTTGCTGAAAGGTGAAAAATAAGACAACTTTTACTTTAGCAAGGCAGAGGAAACCAAGAGTTCAGACTTTCTGCTTCCGCTTTATGCCTTTCAAGATGATATTTGTTGAGTGGCGGAATTCATTACCACGTTTTGTTATATATCTTAATAATTAGTTAAATTTCTTTATTTTAAATACGAGATAACAGATTACAAAAAAATATTACATGCAGAATCGTCTCTTTCACTAACAGCAATCGCTTATAAATAAACACATAAAAGCATGGAATCTTTATAGTGCAAAAAAAGTCTTAAAAAAATATAAAAATATAAATAAACAATGTAAGAATATTTTTTGGTTTGTGACATAATAAGTTATTATTAAATCAAAAGTAACTTAGAAAATTAAAAAGAAAGCTCAAAATGTGCTTTCTTCATAATATTAAACTGAGAATGTTTAATACTTTTATCAATTTCATTACAATTATTTATTTTTCACTTTAAGCGTAATTACGACGTATAGATAAAATTTTTGATTTTTTTAAGATACTTATACTACAAAATAGATATATATCTGTGTTTTGTTTTACTTGTCCATCAAGATCACAAAAAAGTGATAAAAATCAGGTAAACAAGCTAATCCCTACTTCTACGCAATAAAAAGATACGAGCGTTCATGCTTCATTTTTACCGCATTTAGTATAAAACTCGTCGCGTAATCGAAATTTATTGGTTACGTTGACCTAAAGTTATGAAATTTGCCAAAAACTTAGCTTTCGTTTTAACTTACGACACGAAAAGACGAAATTTTCTGAAAAACGTTTATTTATAGGTTTACCATACAAATAGTTTACCATACAAATAGTTTATACAAATAGTTCATGTCGTAAAAACTGAGTACATAAACACACAAGTTTATACATTTTTATACGGAGCCCTTATAATATCAAACATTGACCCTTAAACTATTTTTATATATGTAATTAAAATAACTAAATAAATCTATTTTACATACCTATACTTTAAAACATTCTCTAGGCGTAAATATAGTACATCCAATAATCTCATGTCAATAGACACGAAGTGAATGAAATGAAAAAAAAACGCTTATAGCGTCGTTTAAAAAGAAAACGTGAGACGAAGACTTCTATGGAAAATCTCAGCGAGTCCTTTATTAAATATTTTATTATTCTGATATCAATATTGTATGGGTAGAAAATAATATATGTAGAGTATTGTACTTTAGTAGAGCTTTAGAAGGACAAAGCGCGACGTTAAGCTCCGCCGCTAAATACGCAAAGTCTTCTAAATAAATATTGTTATATTTTATAATTATAACAATATTCTTTATTACGAAATCAAGGCATACAACAGAACGAACAAACGTTATAAATATACATCAGATGGTATTTGTGCTAAATTTTGTGCACGTACCACAGGTTATATATGGAAGAGGCATCACTATGCTACGGGTTCAATTCACATTCGGGAAGAACGATTTATTTTTTAACAAGACGAGGCGCGGCGTTGAGTTCCGTTGCTCAGCGCAAAAGCCTTGAAATACAGAAAGCTTGAGTCAATGTTTCTTAACAATAGATTCTCAAACACTACTTAACAACACTCATTCATTATCACACTCTGCTTTATAATATACAGGGAATATGTCACAAAAATTGCTATTAAAAAGAAAGCTCCACACAAAAAGCTTTGTTGAAATATTTAATTTAAACTTTCATTTAAGTACTTGAACAAAAACGTAATTTATCGTGACGTTGTAAAGCGAACAAAAGGAACAGAATGAGACCCCTAATTCTCACAATAGGCTATATCACACTTAAATGCTAACAATCATAATTCGTAAGTGTTAGATTTTTCATATAAAATTAAATGGACTATTATAATAGTACAATCTATTTTTGGTAATAATATTTATTTAACTACTCTAATTTTCTTAATTCTGAAGAAAATTTTCTGACGATTCATAATAATATCTGTCTGTCTTTGTATAAAATAAAAAACGTTTATGCGTTTATGTGCTAAGCTTTATTTCATTTTGATACAACAAAAATGAGGCAAAGATTTTAATGTTTAATTATTATTTTAGTTAGAATTTTGTACCTCATAGGGAAAGATTTTGAAATTTTCAAACCCAGTTTTTGAGTCAACATAATGGAGGTACGAGTATTTATGCTTCGATTATAACAAATGGTCTTTAAAATTCACTACGTAATTGAATCTTATTGAGTATTTGTAGGTGATCAAGGATCAGGAAATCCTGCTGTGGTTAACAAGTAAAAAAAAACAACACCAAAAATACCTACTTTATATTTTATTTCATTTATTTCATATAAAAACGTTGTAGGTTACAAACGGCGGCGTTGAGTTACGCCACCCAAAACACATCAGTTTCTCGAAACCTGGAAAGTGGAGAACTGAACTAGCCTATGAAGCTTTACACGTGTTATTAATGAAAGCTTCTTATAATAGGGAATAGAACTGAATAAAGACCGCTTTCTCCCGTTTTAACGTTTGGTCAAAACTTCGTAGCCGAGAAATACTGACGTAGAATATTTCAAAATATTTCTAAAGCTTCGCCGAAAATATTTAAATAAGAAAAGTTTTTGCGCAACCAAGTTTAAATATTGTTGCGAAATTGTATACGTTTCAAACAAGTTAGTTCGCAAATAGCTCACGATATTTATAGAGAAAATGTTGGACTGAAATTCTTTGAGTAATTATGAATCAAGTGCATTCATTACCGATGAGTTGTACCTAACAGTTGTTTTGTCTAGATAGACTATAAAATTGAGTCTAGATTTTTTGAGATATAGTCCGAAAAAATGTTATATAATTAACAATAAAGGCACTTAGTCCATTCTCTTTTTAATATTTATGTTAATAATTTTAATAAAATTACTGTTATTATATATTTATTACTAATATTGATAATAATAAACTCTAAAATTTTACATTAGTTTTTTATTACCTGTTACCCAGAACTAAGGCAATATATAAGTAAGTTATCCAATATCATTAATTTGTGTTAAGTAAAAGGTTCCTGCTTATTGTAGGATAACTTAATTATTACTTAAATAAACTGTATTAAACTTTTTTATACATTATATTAAGCCAAGAATGTTCTATGTCACAGTTTAAAGGAATTGTGAAAAGAAATGTACGAGTATGTGTTAATGTTATTACCTAATTAATGATTTTAAATGACATACTTATTCCAGTTTATTTCAAACGTTTTATGGTCAATAATGAATAATTGAAAATCTGCAAATGACCAAATTAAATAAAATTCGAGAAAAGTACGGAAATTCGTGATGGCGCAATGGCGTAGCGTTTGCTTACAAACGTGACAGTTAATGGGTTCGATTTCCACTTGAGGAAAATGGATTTTTCGATTTCTCGCACAAGGTAGGGTAGGCGGAGGAAGCCGCAGGAACCATTGGAATCTAATGTATAGACACTCCGTTTCCGCATGTGTATGTTGATTAGTGGAGCTCAATGGTGAAATACGTCTTGCCTGAGTGACAGTGAGGCAGACATTATGCTTCTGCGCCACGACGGTCCTGTAATTACAAATTTTGAGAATATTTTCCTTTGTTTACTATAAGTTATAAATTCATGCCAAATTTTCTAAATCTGGGTCAACAGACTCTCTATAAGTTTGAATTACGTGTAGATTTTTAAGCATAATCGCTCATATCTTTTGATTCTGGTGACAAAAAAGTCATTTCAAGTGTGCTTTAAGAAGTCATTGACTTCAATATTTGCTTGATACCTTCACCAAGTTTTGAAAGAACAGTCTTGAGAGACGGACGAACAGACAGATAACATTATGTTCCTATATAGATGTGACAGCAAAATCATCCTGTTAGGGTTTTATTTGAGTCTACATAGGTACGAAACCCTAAAAACTAACAACTATTAGGTGCAAAAACATTGTCACAATATATAATATTGCTACAATTTTCAGAAATTCATACAATTATGACAACAGCTTTATCTTTATATTAATACCGTGATTGCGCACTTTGAATTTACGATCGCATAAAGTTTTTACGCTTCCTAAAAATGATTCATTTTCATATTACTTTACAGGTAGAGCGTCATGACGTCATATATATATATATATATATATATATATATATATATATATATATATATATATATATATATATATATATATATATATATATATATATATATATATATATATATATATATATATATATATATATATATATATATATATATATATATATATATATATATATATATATATATATATATATATATATATATATATATATATATATATATATATATATATATATATATATATATATATATATATATACAACACTATTATACAAAAGGTGGAAACAGTCCCTTTATACTCAAAATTGCCTATCGAAATTGACTAGACGCGGAAATTACTTTATTACAATAACAATAAATCAGACATCAAAGGTCTCCCCTTATCACAGACCCTTCAAATATAATGTCCTCTTAACAGCTGTATTTTAATAGCTACTGAAAAATGTATAACATTTGTACAAGTTCTTCAGCGATATAAATTAAATTTATGTACACGATTTCAGGTGAATTAAATTGTTTACACGTTTTCATTGAAGGCTTCACGCTTTATCATGCATTTAGTAGAAAAAATCGAGTGTTACATTATTTTGGTCCCCAATTTTCATCTTTTGTTTCGAGAACGTTTTTTGCGTAGCAGAACGCCGTGACATGTCGTTGCGAAGTAAATAATAATTTAATTAAATTAACCTGAATTTATAATGAAGCTTAAAACAAAAATAAAATTATATCACCAAAATATAATACTGCAAAAAATGTGATTTTTATTCGCATACCTTCTCCCTCGCCACTCTCCCGGTATAATAGCTTAAACTTTTAATTAGTTAGTCAGTTTGTACGTCGCATCATCAAAAATGTACATTACAACTGCCTTGTTAACAACTCATAAGCAATTAGTAGGTCTAATTTACTTGTTCCCTACGCTCTGTGACAGGTCGTGCCCTAGTTTCCACTGAAGCTTTTTAAGTAACCCATATAGAGTTGTACAGACCGTACAATGTAGAGCTTATCGAAATATTTTATTTGTGAGCTTTACTGTCATTTTACTTTTGATAAAATTATATTTTTAAATTATATTTGGTTGGTTGGAGGTTGGTTGATTCCAGGTTTGATTCCCAGTGTGAGATATAATTTTATGGTTCTTTTAATTTTCCT
Organism: Dione vanillae; assembly: GCA_037178615.1. Taxonomy (NCBI): domain Eukaryota; kingdom Metazoa; phylum Arthropoda; class Insecta; order Lepidoptera; family Nymphalidae; genus Dione; species Dione vanillae. Next base: position 22,639 of record JAZFAU010001109.1, read on the forward strand.
CTGTTCTAGTATACGAGTTATAGTGAGAGGTAGTAACAGTAAGTGCACGAATATCACGAAAAGTTGAGCAAAAATTTCTTTGAAATAAAAAAAAATCTTATTATTCCAAAAAACAGTTATGTTTAGGAAACATTTTTTTGGAATAACCACCACGCCTAATAGTGTGTACTGTGTGTATATATATATATATATATATATATATATATATATATATATATATATATATATATATATATATATATATATATATATATATATATATATATATATATATATATATATATATATATATATATATATATATATATATATATATATATATATATATATATATATATATATATATATATATATATATATATATATATATATATATATATATATATATATATATTATATATATATATATATATATATATATATATATATATATATATATATATATATATATATATATATATATATATATATATATATATATATATATATATATATATATATATATATATATATATTTTAATAT
>JAZFAU010001110.1:0-12500 GCA_037178615.1 Dione vanillae
AAAAAGACAAAAAAAAAAAAAAAAAAAAAAAAAAAAACCTTTGGGGGGGGGGAAAACCTTTTGTTTGAAAAATTGAAGATAAGGTACTGTACCCTTTCTATTATCCTAAAACCGACTATAAGTAAAATAATTAAGTAAATAACCTCCTCTCTCCTTCCCTCAGCACGTTGCCACAAATGCGGCACACCACTACCCTATATTATTCAATATACATTTTCTGTAGCAGGGCGTGGTTTCACTATATACTATAACATTTTTGGTAGCAGAACGCAGTTTATTATATTCATTAAATACTACTATACATATATATATATATATATATATATATAGTATATATATATATTATATATATATATATATAGTATAATATATATAATATATATACACACATATATATATATATATATATATATATATATATATATATATATATCTATATATATTATATATATATATATATATATATATAATATATATATATATATATATATATATATATATATATATATATATAGTATATAATATATATATATATATAACAATATTAGTATGTGATTATGAACGGTAATTTGAGTTCCAATGACATTACCTGAGATCGTGCGGAGGTTGAAATTTAATTCACGCCTCCAATTTATTTGTAAAATTGCGTGATATACGGCTTTAACCCTTTTACCTTTGCGTGTTCATTAATTAATGAATTTTGAAGGTTTTGCTTCTGTTTATATATTTTGATAGATATTTCTCCTTCATTTTTTATATTACCTATGTAATATATTCGGTAATATATGTTGTATATGAAGAAAACAGGGACCGAGCAACGGAGTGTCTTAACACTAGGTTCCTATAGTACCTGCAGTTCCCTCTGCATATCCTGTCATATGCGGGGATAAAGCGTGAAGACATAAAAAAATTAAAAAAATGTATAAGTTGACTGATATTTAACTGCTTTGTGTAATAACACGCAAAATAAGAAGCTTCATGCTTTATCCCGTATATAGCACGTGTGGCACTCTGTACCTTAATTGTCACTCAATTTCCTAGACACTGCGTGTTTAATGTAAATTCATCTTATAGATTAGCAGTAATATGTATGTCGTTCAAAAAATTAAACTTGTACCTTTTTATTTTGAATAAATTAGCTTATTTTTTATTTTGACTGAACACAACTACCGTTTACAATCAGACGCTATGCCACTGTGTCACTGTGCCACAGCGACTTCGACAATAGTTTATGGTAATGTTTCAAAGCCCAGTCTTGGTTTACTAGGGCTTCATCTAGTAAGCTGTGCCGTGTGTGTAAGAAAGGCCTGTTAGTAAATCCACCACTGTATTTAATTCTCACGTTTAAAAAATTAACTAATTAAAATATAACATATATGTACTTTTTTTAGCTTCACGCTTTATCCCGCATATTGCAAGGTAGGCAGAGGGAACTGCAGGAACCATATGAACCTAGTGTTAAGACACTCCGTTGCTTAGTCCCTGCTTTCTCAGTCCCCACTTTCCGCCTTTTTCGAGACATTGTGTGTTGAGTGGCGGAATTTAATGCCGCGCTTTGCCTAGTTTCCAGAGCAAAGAGAATAGAAATAGAAAAATCCATCTCCTCCGAGTGGGAATCGAAACCACAGACCGTTGCGTTTACAGGCAGACGGTTACGCCTCTGCGCCACGACAGCCCTAAAATATATGTTCTAATTTGTATAATACTTATATCTGATAAATTTTATATTTTTTTGAACCCGCACCTCTTGGAAACGAAGAGGCTGGACCTCTTCGTTTACAAGAGGCACAGTTATATTTAAAATTGAATTCATTTAAAACATAATTATTCTTAATTCTTTTTTAAAAGTATTTACTTTAGAAAAATCATTAACATCTCTGTAGATATATATTTTATATAGATTTAATAAAAGACGAAATTTTCGTGATTTTAATTTCAAAAGTAGGCTAACGAGGGAATGTAATGACCTGACGATTAGTATCTTTGAGTTGAAGCTTTTAAGAGAAGTTCACAATGTTCACAATTTCCATAGTAAAAATACAGTCTTTACTTAGGTGATGTTTAAGTTTTAACCCAATTTGGAGTCTTCAACGTTTAAAAAGCCTCTTTACATTATATCATTTTTATTCATACTTTATATATTGTTTTTATTTTTATTTAAAAATAAGACGGTAATATTTCTTGCTTTTTAGGGGTTCTTGCTTTTTAGGGGTTGTATGTAAGTTTGTCTGTCTGTATATCCGGCACAGCTAGTTTTTGCGAAATTATAAGAACTTTAGTGTTGAAACCATGATACATAGGCAATTCTTTCAAAAAGAGGGTAGTCTTAGATGATAAAGATTATTAAAGCGATGAATTATAGGGCTTAGCGTAAGTTTAGCGTAGTTTTAATAAAATTCCGAAATTCATACGCGACTTGCCAACAGAACTGTTTAAAAAACGGGCAAAAGCACAACTTTTTAGCAAAGGTTATTATAGGGTTGATGACTATATCAATGACAAAGACGCGTGGAGTTAATCAGTTCTGCAACCAGTTCCGCTCAGGCTAGGCGATACTTGTTATACCTTATTTTATGTTAAATTCTCATTTTTTTTGCTTAAAAGATGTGCTGAGGAGTTTCTTTCGCCATTTCTTCTCCTCTATGACAAAGCACCTCTCCGAAATGGTAGTAGATAAAAAATTTACGTGCATAAGTGTATCTACATGAATGTGATACCTACATGAATAAATGATTTTATATTTTTGATTTTTTTCGATTTGAACTTATGACAAACGAGGCTGTTGCACGCAGGCAACGGCTCGCGCTGGAAGGAAAATACCCTAAATATAGTTCTTGAGTGACTTTTGTCATTTAACGCAGAATCTTTGTTCGAATACGCTCGAGACATATGATCTACGTGTGTTTCGACATTTTTTCTTAAAAAATTACGGCTAACCGCTTTTTTCCTACATAAATATTATATATACAAAATGAACATTATGTAAGTTCCTACAACATAGGGTTTTTGTATATAAATATTATATATACAAAAACCCTATGTTGTAGGAACTTACATAAATACTCTGTTATTGCTTAAATACAAATAAAGCCTTAATTCTTGTTACAGTGTTTTGTGATATATTTTTGACAGAAGCTTATCTATAATACGATTATTCTATCCAATTGATAATCGAATTGACTGTTAGTCATTCAGAATTACAAAGAAAATGAATTTAATTTTGGCATTCCAAGTATCTGACGAGGTGTTTGAGGAGTTCATCTCATACCTCTACTTTTGTATTTAATACACACACACATTTTTTTTACTTATTATTTATTACATTTTTTTTACTTATTATTTATTTTTTAATCTGTTTTAGTAATATGCGGCGTTTAATTACGTTATAAAATTTAAATGTTTCCAATTATAGCTGCAACTTGGTGAATTTGGTAGCTTTTCGCGTACTCCGCGTTATATTGTCATTTAGAAAAAAAAAAATTATTTAAGTTATTTTTTTGTTTATTTAATTTTCTTTGTAGATTAATTCAAATAATAAATTCATTCATAATATCTATCTATATATGTATTTCCGTATCCATTTATCTATACATCATCTTCTGCCTACCATGGCAACTGAAAAATAACCTGAAAATAATTAGTTAAACCCAGAACTACCAATAGTAAAATTCAGAAAATTGACTACTGTGTTACAATGGAGTTAAAAATTGCAATTCAATGCAAACGATATTCAATTTTCAATTTGTAAGAAAAAGTTAAAAAGTTTGTGCAAAAAAAATTATTTTTACTTCGTGTCAAATTGATTTTCAGAAACAACACGTGGTGTCCTTTGTAGTATAATTCAAAACAAGTTTAGCTTACAAAAGTTACGAAAATATTATAGATAATTTGTTTTATGCCGTAGCGCAGCATCGTATATATTTGCATCATATCGCAGCATCGTATATACGAGGGTCAAACTGAAAGTTTTTAGAACTGGCAACTTAAAAGCATTATATTAAAAAAATGAGTTTAAATTTTGAAAATAGAACTCTTTACCAATAATATTGAGTATACATTTCATTCATTCGTCATTCTTTTTACGATTTGGCGGCAAATTGAAAATTGTCTGTGCACGTCAGAATGAATTTAAGCCGAGAAAATTTTCGTGCAATGATTTTTTATGACTTTCGATGTCATATAAGTCAACAAGAAAGTTATGATAGACTTCGATTGGCTTTTCACGATGAAGCCCCATCTCGAGCCACAGTTTACAACGGGTTGAATGAATTCAAACGTGGTCGAACTAATCTCACCGATGATTTGCGTGAGGGACGGCCTTCTAAAGCGACGACTGAAGATAATATCAGTGTTGTGCGGCGTATGATAGAGACTGACAAAAGAGTGACCTATCAGCAGATTCGGACAAGTCTAGGCATAGGTATGAGTCAAGCGCACAAAATCCTCCATGAACATTTAGCGGTCAGGAAGCTTTGTGCCCGCTGGATACCGCATAATTTGACCGAGGCTCAAAAACTCCGCCGTGTTGATTGGTGCCGAGAATGATCCAAAATTTAACGGAGGTGACTCAAATGCTGTGTTCGACATACTAACAGGTGACGAAAGCTGGATTTACTGTTATGATCCGGAAACCAAAAGACAGTCTGCTCAGTGGATGTTTCCTTCCGAAGAGTTGCGAACTAAAGTGAAGAGAGGTCGAAGTGTTGGAAAAAAGATGATGGCCTCGTACTTCGGAAAGACAGGTTATTACGCGACAGTTGTCTTAGAGGATCAGAAAACGGTTAATGCAGAGTGGTACACTAACAACTGTTTGCCACTTGTCTTGGAAAAAGTTCGAGAGAAACGACCTCGCAGCAGGATCCTCCTTCATCACGACAATGCCTCGTCGCACACCGCCAGGCAAACGATCGACTATTTGGCGACCTTAGACGTGGAATTACTGGGTCACCCGCCGTATAGCCCCGACTTCGCACCCTACGATTTTTATTTATTCCCGAAAATAAAAGAAAAACTTCGAGGAAAACATTTTATGGACGCCGAAGAAGCAGTGGCTGCGTTTCAAAACGCCGTTGAAGAGACCCCTAAGGCCGATTGGGCAAGGTGCTTTTCTCAATGGTTCCATCGAATGCAGCGATGTATTGATGTAAATGGACGCTATTTTTAAAAGTTATAATAAAACTAATAGCTTGCTAGAATGCTTAGTTTTTGATTTTCTAAGAACTTTCAGTTTGACCCTCGTATATCGTTTGTATATGAGACAGTTACCGGTTCAATTCTTAATCGTGAAGATTACATAACTATCTCCCTTTTTGTCATGATGACTCCTTGTCCCACCATTTAATATTCTGTTTCAAAAGGCTTATATATATATTATATATATATATATATATATATATATATATATATATATATATATATATATATATATATATATATATATATATATATATATATATATATATATATATATATATATATATATATATATATATATATATATTATGTAAAACCTAAAACAAACGTTAATTAGTGTAAAACAGATACAGCGCGCGCAAGTGTCGAGGTGGTCTTAACTTGGTACAGTTTGTACAACACCGCTAATATTTGTACTGGGGAACGTTTACGTTTCATAATGGCCGAATAATAACAGCTTGTTTTATTATTTTGTGATGTATTCTGTATAATACATATTTTTCCTTGTATATTGGAGGAAACTTACGCCGAAGCATTGATCACTTTTTTTAAAGAAGATTTTTTTATTGATGGCATAGACAATCTAATGACAACCCCTTTTTTCGTTTTTCACTTACATTTCAAAAGAAACGGCGGAAGAAATCAATAATTTAAAAAAGTAGCACACATATTTTTATTTTTATTTTTCAAAAACGAATATTATTGACCGAGGACCGTAGTGGCGCAGAGGCGTAACATCTGCCTGTAACGCGACGGTTTCGGGGTTCGATCCCCAGTCGAGGAAGATGGATTTTTCTATTTCCATTTTCTTCGTTCTGGCAAACTAGGCAAAGCGTGGCGTTGATTTCCGCTACTCAACACGCAATGCCTCAAAAAAAGGCTGAAAACGAGGATGGCGACAGCAGGGACTAAACAACGGAGTGTTTTAACACTAGGTTCCCACGGTCCCTTCAGGTCCCTCTGCCTACCCTGCCATATGCGGGATAAAGCGTGAAGCTATAAAAAAAAGAATATAATTGCGTATACTAAAAAGTACTATTTATAATTTAATTACGATTAAATACTGATAACCATCTCTGAGTACAGTGTGAGAATTCTAACAATTTACAGACTATCTACTAAGGATTATTAATTAGCGTTAATTTATACTTGGGTACGCCTCTCCCTCTCTCTCTTAAGGCGTCGTGAATTGATCAGTAAAGTGTAAAAATCGATAACAGTGGAAACTCTTAAATGGGTCAGGAAGGACTTTAAAATAATAAAAAATAAATTAGGGAGAAGATATATCTTGTAAGATTCGCTTAAGTTTTGTATATAAATGGCAGGTATACCATGGCTCTGTAATGTACTCTTACTAAGGATATGGTGAATGTGGGTTCGATTCCCGCTCGGGAAACGAATTTTTTTCATTTCATAACTTTGACAAGCAAATACGAGTACTCTTATGGATATGTCTGAGTATTTTGACACTAGAATTGCTTAATCTACTCTATTATATTCGGAAACATTAATGCGAGTGCATTTCTGTTACTCCTATTTAGTAATTTAGTAAATCGCGGCATTGAGTTCTGCGACTCAACGAATTATGTCTGAAGCTTCACGCTTTATCTCGCTAATAGAAGAGTAGGCAGAGGGAACCGCAGGAACCGTGGAAACCTGTAAGCCTCTCCATTCTCATCTTTCCGCATTGCATGTTAAGTGGTGGAACTCAACGCCGCGATTGCTTGGTTGCCATAGCAAAGAAAATGGAACTGGAAAATCCATCTTCTCCAAGTGGGAATGGAACCTACAAACCGTCGCAGTTACAGGCAGACGCTACGCCTCTGCGCTACGCACATAGACATAATGCTATATCACATAATAATAATATAATTTAATTCATTCAAATTACCCTTTACAAAATCTTAGACGTCAAAGTAAAAGGTCTTGCAGTTCCTGCTTGAGTTTCATGCATTTGCAAGGGAAATAGATTCTTTGTAACAGGATACGACGCCACATAGTAAATGGGTGTACGTGGAAACACACGGATGTTTATATTGTTGGAAAACGTTGTTTCGGTGTCGGTCGGTGAAGAAAATAAAAATAAAGAGAAGAATCATTTTATTTTGATGATATGTACAAAGACATGGTAAAATTAGAAAATTAAAAATATATGTTTGCTTGGAGACCGACGTTGCGTAGGGTTGTGGGTTCGATTCAATCCTCCAATCGGGGAGAGTGGGTGTTTTCATTTCCAGTTTTTTCGCTCTGGCCACTTCGCAAGCGTGGTGTTGAGTTCCGACAATCTACACGCAATATCTTGAAAAGCGGAAAGCAGGGAATGGAGTGTACTAATACTTGTTACCTATAATTCCCACAGTTCTCTCTGCCCTGCTATAAGCGGGATAAAGCGTAAAGCTAAAAAATGTATTACCAATTTGGATAGGTTTCAAGTCTATGAATAGTCAATTATAGTATCGTCATTAAAGGTGCTATAGCGGTGGGTGAGTCATTTCTCCACAATGCCATATTCCCGGCCTTCCCTCTCCAATTAACCTTGCCCTTAGTTCTAGGTTGGAATCTGTGTGTTTGTTAACTGCTTTATTTATATTAAAAGTAATAAATAATGAATGCTAATGCGTAATTATTTTCCTAAAAAAAAGAATCTATATAAGTATGTAAAAACAATTAATTCCTTCCACAATAACGCGTATTTGAAAATTGTGTTACTGCATACGATTCGGTTCATATCGAATTAATCTTTCAGGATAATACTTAATTCTTTTAATATGTGACTTTAACTGCATCATAGCACTTGATTCCGTTACGTTACGCTAAAGTCTCTACAATTATACCGAGAACACAGCTTTTTCTTTCTTTTTACAAATAAAAATGATTTTGGCAGCGACACCAAGTAGGGGAGACGTTAACAAAATCGTAACTTAACATTGGTTAGGTGAACTTTTTCAAATCGCCATTCAGTGTTAAGTTCCGCCAAATATACTGCACGAATGTATCATACTAAAAAGTTTTATTTTCATAAAATATGCCAATTTTCCGCCCTGTTCCTTTTCATTGGGGCATACAACTTCCTTTGAAGTCTCAATGCTGCTATACACATAAATGCTTTACATTTCACTTCACTGTCAGTCATCCGTTAATATCGTGGTGACTGCACTATTATTTTTACAATCGTCACAAATCTGTAGATATGACATCTGTATTTACTGTAAATCTGTAAACATGTTGTTGAAATGCTAACATTCTTCAGCGGTTAAAAACTGAAAATTATTTAAATTATTGTAGAGTTGATGGTGTACTACGTACGTGAAGAAAGCTATGTGGCATTGTTCAGAAGTATGTAACTGAATGCAATTATTGAGTATGGCATAGTAGGATTTAATTTATAGAAAAATGTATCCAAAAGCCAATGGACTGGATGCCATGGGTGTAAGTGTAATGCTATGTTTATAAGTTTGAGTCCCACTCGGGGAATGAGGTCTCAGATTTATTTGTGTTCGCTACTGTGGTAAGTTTATGAGCTGCTTTGAATTCTGTCACATAACAAGAATTTGAGTGAGACACGGAGGACGAGGAGTGTGTTGACACTAGATATATCTATCTACTCTCCTATAGAGGGATTAATGAAAAAAGATAAAAAAAAAGTTAAATAGGATATATTTATTGTTGTTATTTTTATTACGGCCCTAGTTACGTATATCATAATTCATATTGTAATACATTTAAGAAATTTTAAATGAAGTGATTTTTTGATTTAATTATAAATATTTTATAAAATGATGAGGACCGTTGTGGCGCAGAGGCGCAACGTCTGCCTGTAACGCGACGGTTTCTGGGTTAGATCCCCAGTCGGGGAAGGTGGATTTTTCTATTTCCATTTTCTTCGCTCTGGCAATGTTGAGTTCCGCCACTCAGCACGCAATGCCTCGAAAACGACGGAAAGCGGGGACAGAGTAAGCAGGGACTAAGTAACGGAGTATCTTAACACTAGGTTCGTATGTTCCTGCAGTTCCCTCTGCCTACCCTGCCATGTACGGGATAAAGCATGAAGCTAAAAAAAAAGAAATCGTTTTGAAATAAAGAAGATTATACTTCAATAAACGTAATCCATAAAAAGCTTAGAAATTATAACAAATAAGCAATTTACACGTGTCTATAAAACTACACATATTCACTACTTTACACATACTTGTGTAGCCTAGCGTGTTGTTAGAGGTGGCAAAAGTGATTTCAATGAATGATAACAGTATGCAATTTCCTTTTGAATACATTAGAGCTTTTCATATAAATATTCTTGGAATGTTAGTCATTCCTCCATTTTTCTAGATGTCAAGAACAAAAGAGGGATATTAACAAAAAATGTTGAATCATTTATAGTTCTTTCTTCATGTTTTGTATATAATAGAAATATTTCTATCTTTTTTAACTTCACGCTATATTGCGCTTGTAGCAGAGTGGGCAAAGATAACAGTAGGAACCGTGATAATTTAGTGTAAAGACACTCGGTTACGTGCTTTCCATCTTTCGAGGCGTTGTGTGTTAAGTGGCTGTCAACGTCGCACTTGCCTAGTTGCCAGATCGAAGAAAATGGATATGAAATGACCTATCCTCCTAAAGTGTGAATTGAACCCACGAACTATTACGTTTACAGGTAGACACTGCGCCTCTGAGCCACGACGGATATAGGAATATTATGTCAATATAAAAATATTAACTCTAACTAAAATTATTTAACAAAACAAATGGTCGATCTCAAAAAATGACGTCTTTTAAAATTTATCTCCCATAGTATTGACCAACATACATTTATTTAAATGAAATTCGTGTTCATATTATAAAAACACAACACAAACCGAAGCCGCAGCCAAATATATAAAATTAAAAGTTAACTGAACAATCTATCAACTCCAATCATCCCAATTAACAAATTTTATTAATATAATCACTAATTATTCACAATTTTATACTGTGCGCAAATTAACGTTGCAATTTTTCGGTTTTATTTAAAGTGTTTAACCTCTTTAAAAAGTAAAAACAAAAAATCTTTTACATTTTCATACATATTTTCGTTTTTCTTCACCTTCTCAAAGTTAATCATATCATTAGTAACTAAACTTAAACGAAGCACATTATAAATAACACAACACAATACAATATATAGCTATCTACAAATAATGTATACATATATATACATATTATAAATAAGATTATCGATTTCCCTCACAATTTCCTCCCGTGTGTTTCCATGACCCGCTTCAAGACATGAGCAACGCGCTTTATTGCACTCTTTATGCACACTTCCAAGGATTCGAAGTTGTGATAACAATTTTATTGTTGACTTGCTATAAGCCGGACGCCATCTTGTCGCAAATGACGTGTGTGTGGCTGTATACAAAAATTATTTATAGCACAGAGAGATGAGACTTTATGAGAGTGTTGAGACACTCCTCCACCACTGCCGGGACACTATGTGCGGTTTTGAAACACTTAATATAAGAATTTTGGACTCATATTTACAGATTCAAATAATGTATATAATTAAATAAGGACCGTCATGACAGAGCGATGTAGTGTCTGTAAACGCGAAGCTTGTGGGTTCGATTCCCACATGGACAACATGGAATTTTTCATTTCCATTTTCTTCGCTCTGGTAACTAGGCAAAACGCAGCGTTGAGTTGCGCCACTCATCACGCAATGCTTAGTAAAGACGGAAAGCAGAGAACGAGTGTCTTAACACTAGGTTCCCACAGTTCCTGTAGTTCCCTCCCTACCGCTGCTGTAAGTTGGATAAAGAGTGAAGTGACCTAACAATATTTGGTAATTTCCCCTATTTTCCCATACTCTTGACATTCAGAAAAATGTAGAAAAAAAAATAAATACCTTTACGAGAATTGAACCATATATAAAGCTCCCATATTGTAGAGAACTTTTTATCAATAATACCTGGTATCGTTGCGAGGAGGACCAGAAATACCGGGTGTCACAATTCAATTACCGCTTCACAAACAAGCGGTCCTCTTATCTCTTGTGCACAAAGAGAGGTCGGTGACATTTCTATTTCGTGTTAGGAATTTTGTGACATATAATTTTGTATATATACTTTAATATATTTACATATAAACTAACTAAGGACCGCTGTGGCGCAGAGGCGCATCGCCTGCCTGAAACACGACGGTTACTGGGTTCGATCCCCAGTCGGGGAAGATGGATTGTTCTATTTCCATTTTCTTCGCTCTGGCAAACTAGGCAAGGCGTTGAGTTCCGCCACTCAACACGCAATGCCTCGAAAAAAGGCGGAAAGTGGGGACGGATAAAGCAGGAACTAAGCCACGGAGTGTCTTAACACTAGGTTCCCACGGTTCCTGCAGTTCCCTCTGCCTACCCTGCCATGTGCGGGATAAAGAGTGAAGCTAAAATAAAAAACTAGCTTCTCTTGACGGACTCTAAAAGGTGTAATTTTTAAATATTTTTATGATTTTTAAAGTGTTAATATACATTAAGTATAGAAAAATATTGTTATAATAAAATAGCGTTCTTTCTCGCAAAATCGGACATATGTAAAAATCTCCACACAAAGATGCTAACAATGAAATAAGTTGTATAGAATAGATAACAATTTCATCGCGGCGTGATGAAGAACGTATGGTTTAGCGATCAGAGCGCTTGTACAGTTTGCAAGGGTTTAATTCTCCAAAAAAATCACTAACACCTGAAGAAACCTTAAATAATATATAAATTTGTACGTAAAATATAAAACAGCCGCGCGGCATTAGTGAGGGGTACGCTCTCATTAGACGGAGGGCCCTCGACGCGGCATTATTAGTCTTTAGGTACATCTTGCCTTTGTTGCCAGCTTATTTCAGACGATCTGAACTTTTACAGTTATTTACGTGTATTTATTATTTTTTGATTATTTATTTTTATTGTTATTTATAGGGATTTATTGTTTTTATATTATTTTATAGTATTATCAAATTTAAATAACTAATAATTCAGTATGACACATGATACGTTCAAGTATCTGAAGTAACTCTGACTCTGAGTTAGTCTAATAAAATGAATATAGCTTAAGCTTGTATAGCCTTGAGCCTTTATCGATAAATGAACGAAAATAAAAAAAAATAAAAAAAAAATCTATTCGAGTAGTTCCTGATATTGGTGCATACGAACAAAGAAACCTTAGCTTTTTAATATTAATAAATAAAAGACATTAACATAAATACCTTAAATTTAAATTTAAAGAACATTTCATTCTCATTATCATACAAAGCTGACGTCACTCATATAAAATAAAAGCTCCAGAAAT
>JAZFAU010001110.1:15000-23143 GCA_037178615.1 Dione vanillae
GGCGAAAGAGGTATGCAGTAACCGCAACGTTTGACTCTCCGTTCTCTCTGACTACCCCTAGAGGTAGATTGACAAGCTACCAAAGTTATAGACAAATATTTACATTAATGAAGAATGTTTGAAAAATATGACAACATTGATATTATTTTATAGAATTTTCTGTAAAATTATAAGCTTTAAGCTTTTCTATACAATAGGGTCGTTGAGTGTCTGCATTTGAGTGTAAGACATTGTGTGTTAAGTGACGGAGCTCAACGCCGCACTTTATTTTACATATCGGAGATGAGAGAGTAAAATATTATTGATTTCGTATACACGCATCTAGTTCATAGCCTTTTTTGTTTAGCCACTTTGTTTAAAAATGCAGTTATCGGAAATCGATATTAGGAATTGTTTTATCTTTATACTCGCTCTGTCACTTAATGAAAAATATTAAGAAATTTTTGAGTATAGTCATCATAAAAAGTTATTTTCTTATTAATTAATTAAAAAATATAAAAACATGAAAAATAACTATGAGGACCGTCAGCCAAAACGAACTGAAACGTGGCAGTTTGTGGATTCGATTCCCACTTAGGGGATAGATTATTTTATTTCCATTTTCATTGCTTTACGCTTTATCTCGCACATGGCAGGGTAGGCGGAACTCAACGCCGCGCTTTCCCTAGTTTTCATAGCGAAAAAAATGGAAATAGAAAAATCCATCTTCCCCGAGCGGGAATTCAACCCACAAACTGTCGCGTTACAGGCAGAGACGCTACGCCTGAAGTTAAATATATATATATATATATATATATATATATATATATATATATATATATATATATATATATATATATATATATATATATATATATATATATATATATATATATATATATATATATATATATATATATATATATATATATATATATATATATATATATATATATATATATATATATATATATATATATATATATATATATATATATATATATATATATATATGTGTGTGATGAATATAAATGAAATTTTATATTTATATACATACTTTCAAAAGCTTCCTCGAGATTCCCTAGGTAATGGAAAATTGAGTCAGAGCTTTTTGATTGCAGCTTATAAAAAATAAAATCTATTTTATTTACTGTGATAGTAATTTTATAAATGTATAAATATATTATTCATATGGTTTTATATTTATTTTATTTTAATTGATATATTTTTAATTTTACTGATTTTTTATTTATTTAGTTAATTTATTGTAAAAATATATTGTGTTTTTAAAATTACTATAAGTTTCTAGCTATAACTTTATTATAGCACAAAAAAATAATGACATCAATAATTAAGAAACAATGACGATAGTTCAATTAAAATGATCATTAACCTACCTCTATCATTAGAACCTACATTAATCATTCTAGTGTAATGATAAGACGACGTCAGACAATTGTTCTGATGAAATAATTTGGCTACAACACTATACGCGTCACATCACTATTTATATAATAAAAGAAACATCTAGAAAATATAATAGCTATATGTTAATAACATATATATGTTAATAAAAAATATACTTACATAGAGTTGATTTGTAATCAATTAAAAAAAAACACTCACAGCACGATAAACACAGTACAACTAAGTCAAATCCACTGGAAACATATTGTAAGGGGTAGAAGCTACGAAAAGCTATTTATTGCGCGATCGCGTTTTTATCGCCATTTTGTTAAAAAAATCCTTATAACCGATTTAGTGGTGACTTTCTTATATATTTTTCTTATTGTTATTTTTTTTTTAATAATTTTAAGAGGCGATGGTCTTGGGCGAAGGCTGGGCGGTACACAGCGCAGACGTAGTCGTTGCTAACTTCACGCTCCGGCGTGCGCATCTAAACGCAGCAACTTCACTCGGTAAATTGACCTCATTTAATTATTTTCGAAATGGCAACGCACTGCGTTTTTCATGCTACGATTTTATAATGGCGATTAGTTTGTGAATTTATTAATAATATTTAGTTATAATTATTAATAATAGTTTAATAAATAAAATAATTATTAAATGATAATACAATTTCCATGTTATGGTATGTTAAATAGATTGTAAAAACTCGATTTTAACCGTTTGATGCTTGAGTGAACAATCTCTCTGTTTTTCACTTTTCGCCCATTTTTTAAACAATACGTGCGGAATAACGAAATTCAATGTCGTCTTCTCATTCTAATATGTAATAATAATATTTTCCGACGTGAGAATCAAACCTACTATCGTCGTTTTCACTGTCATTTGTAATAAGAAGACAAGACTTTGCAAATATATATATGTATAGGTAAAAATTCTCTATGATTTTTTTAGAGCGGTAAGTGGAGAGTGGAGTGTGTTAACACTAGGTTCTCTAGAAGTTTTGCTATTCAGATATAATCAATTCATTTGGTAACATATAGTTCGATCAATTTATTTGTTAACATATAGTTAGTCCGTCATCGCTTTAATGAGCTTTTATTAATTTAAGCTTAAAGTTGTCCCCTTATGTCATAAAGCTTATGTGAATGATCTCGATCCTGTTCTTTTTTTTTAGCTTCACGCTTTATCCCGCACACGGAACTGCAGGAACGTGGGAACCCAGTGTTAAGACACTGCGTGGGAACCCAGTGTTAAGACACGCCGTTGCTTAAGTCCCTGCTTACTCCGTCCCGCTTTCCGCCTTTTCGGGGCATTGCGTGTTGCGTTTGCCAGAGCGAAGAAAATGGAAATAGAAAATTCCATCTTCCCCGACAGGGAATCGAACCCAGAAACCGTCGCGTTACAGGCAGATGTTGCGCCTCTGCGCCACGACGGTCCGCTCGGTTTGTTTTCAAAATATAATATTAAAAATCCAAGCCCGTAAATATTTTCAACATGTGAGAATCGAACCGCCACCGTTATCTGTATATAAGGTATTTTCCTAGTGAGTCACCAATGTTATGAGATTCCAAAGCTCAAAGTAATGAAAGCTACGAGATTACGTCACTCAAGTACCGCGCTTCGATTGTTTACTTCAGTCTTTCATTTTATTAACATATCAATGATTCTATGATAGAATTTTAGGATTTTTTTTAACTAAGATTTTAGTAAAAGTGTAGTGGCACAGAGGCACAACGTCTGCTTGTAAACGAGACGGTTTGTGGGTTCTATTCCTACGCGGAGAGAATAGGCTTCTCATTTCCGTTTTCTTCGCTTTGGCATATAGGCTAGCCCGGCATTGAGTTCCGCTAGTCAAAACACAATGTCTCAAAAAAGGCTGTGAACGGAGTGACTTAACACTAAGTTCCTACAAAATGCACGATAAAATTTGAAGCTGTATACTATACTATATTATTGTTTTTTGGTAGATTTGACTTAACTGAGCTTTATGGTATAACATCAGCTGGTGTAGATGCAATTATTATGCACAATGGCCACCCACCCACCATAATTTATTTATTAGTTGTTAAAGAAGATTCCTAATTATTTGTTTAGAATATAAGGCTATTGCCAATCAATAGAATCGCATTTTTTAATAATAGCATCTTTACAATGAATGGGCTAACCAATATATATATTTTTTAACTTAAACTTGTACTTAATTATTTTCAAGTTTATAATGATACAATATGTTTACACGTAATGTAATTTTTTGAAAAGCAGGCAACGGAGAAAGCAGGTACGTACGGAGTGTTTTAACACTGTGTTCTTATTGTTCCTGCAGTTCCCTCTTAGGAAGATGCCATGTGCGGAACAAAGCGTGAATACATAAAAATAATAAAAGTATGTAATTTTTCTCATATATTACGAAATCCTCTCTCCGGCGAAGAAGAAAAAGAATTTTATTATATCGATTGTGTATCTGACACGACGGCCGTTATCAAAACTACTTATAGGGGAAAATATTTCAAGGCTAAATACAAAAAACTAATTCACAACTATCATTAGTTTAGGCACAGGATCATTTTTTCCATTTCACGATATTTCTACGTGCTGTGTAATGTGTGAGGTAGTCATGATTAAATACGAATGACTTATAGACCTCATACTACAAAATACTATTAAACGTTGTCAATCTGTCACCTTTCATTCAAAAAATAACCTAATGAGAAAGGGGTATATCTCTTTCCCGCTCTCACAGGATAGTGTACGCTTGCGTCATACTTGAGAAATGGCGTTTTAATTTGGAACAATAATTTAATTATTTATTTTGTTTGAAAAAACTATTTATTTATATATGAAAATTTTACTTGTTTTATAATTTTACCAAGTTTATGAAGGCTAGTTAATACTATGCTTTAAATGAAGATCGCGGTAACATCCACACCCTGTATATTGCCCAGAATTTACATTAACAGTCAGTTCTATTTGTTTATTTATGGAGAGCCATCCACCGCCATATACTGTCTTAAATAGACAGCCGCCTTAGCTTTATAAATATATACAACTTCGTTAGTGTGAACTTATTATCGTTGTCATCCGATTTTCAATTTCCGACATATCGATTTTAGTTTTTCTTATATTATGTCCAGATCTAAATCCCTGTATTTTAGGCTATTAAACTTTTGTGAAGGTATATTATGGCTCTTTATTTTTTTTTCTATATTTTTAGCTTTTCGCTATATTTCGCTTATAGCAGGGTACCTTGAGAACCTAATGTTAAGACACTCCGTTTTCTGCTTTCCACCTTTTCGAGGAGTTGAGTGACGGAAGTCAATACTTTTTAAGTAAATTTACTAAAGATATTGCTGAAACTATCTATGGTAGTACAAGTAAGTGTATAAAATATTTTAAAATACTGCAAGTGTTTTTTCTTTGAATCTATACATATTTGAAGAAAAAAAGTCATAATTTATTTTTCATAGGCAGCGATTCAAGTGATTTAGTGCATATTATAATAGAGTAAATTAGAGAACATCGATCAAGTGGTGAAGCAGCAAGGGGATCGGTAGTTAATATTTTTTTATTGATAATGAGATATTGAGTTGCGAGTTGCGTGGCGGAACTTAACACTGCGCTTTGCCCAGATATACACCACATGCCTACATATTTTACCATTTATCCCTAGGGGGGTAGTCAGAGAGAACGAGGCGCAAAACTCTACGGTTCCTGCATACCTCTTTCGCATCGTCCACTGTCATTAGCCTCTTCTTACATGCTCTCCTCCTCCTCTTCCTCCAGTATCTTCGATACTGTGTTTTCGAAAGTCAACCGAGGTCTTCCCTTACCTCTCTCACCACTCACTTTTGCTTCATATATCTTTTTTAACATTATTTTATCATTCTTTCTTTCGACGTGTCCAAACTTTAAAATAAATAAATAATTTTTTTTCGTAGTGGAAATCGAACCCCCAACTAACACAAAGGGTCGTCGTGGCACAGAGGCGTAAGCGTCTGCCTGTAAACGCGACGGTTTGTGGGTTCGATTCCCGCTCGGGGAAGATGGATTTTTCTATTTCCATTTTCTTCGCTCTGGAAACTAGGCAAAGCGCGGCGTTGAGTTCCGCCACTCAACACGCACGTGCCTCGAAAAAGGCGGAAAGTGGGGACGGAGAATGCAGGAACTAAGGAATGGAGTGTCTTAACACTACGTTCATATAGTTCCTGCAGTTCCCTCTGCCTACCCTGCAATATGCGGGATAAAAGCGTGAAACTTAAAAAAAAAATCTAACACAAACCCCAAATAGACACACTCACATACAAATATAATAAAATGAAATGTTTTTATACTAAAAAGTGATGAGCGTTAATAATTTATTATCCAGAAACATCTGCACGCACCTGTTTATATCGTACGTTATTATAATATTTCATTTTATTTATTTTTTTATATTAACAAGTTATGAAGCCGTTACGGTACACTGGTACAGTGCCTATTTGTTAACGCAAAGGTTGCAAGTTCGATTCCCATGGGTATTAATAATTTTCATTTTTTCGCCATGATATAAATCTATCCATGATATATATCTGATATTCACAGCGCGGCTGTTCAATCACTAAAAACGCAATGTCTCCAAGATAATATTAAAAAGCGGAGAAAAGAGTGTCTTAACACTCTTTTCTCCGCCTAACCTGCCATATGCAAGATAAAAAAAGCTTAACGACGCATGTAAATTGATGACTCTAACTTTTAGTTTTCGTCCACAGACAAAATAATAAATTAATCACATCAATAATTTACAAAAATAAATTATCTACGTTTATATATTTTTAAAAAGTAATATTTAATAATTTTAACGGTTAATATAAAGGAAGTCGCGGCTGTAAAGCCGACACGTGTCACGCTCTCGACACTTGGTAATTGGATTTAAAAAATATATATTAATTTAATATCTATTTTTAATCTATATAATAGTTAGTTCTTCAAAAATATTTTAATGTCATATTGATAGTATTATGACAGTCAAAAAAATGGTCACGACTTCAATTCCAGTTATGTAATTTTTTCTTTTAGGGAGTTTTGTTATAGTCTGGCTAGCGGTTGGCGTGCAATTTTTTGTTCTTTACCGGATAGTTATAGGGAAAAATACCTTGGCAAAGTTCTAATATCGCACAACTAATATATAGTTCATATTTTTATATACAAGACCGATGGCACATTTCATGGCAACTCATTTAAAATCAGCCTTATTATATATCGTAAAAACAAATTTAAAATCAACCTAAATTTTCTAGTAGCATTGACTTTTATAGGAACTTTCCAAGAACTTAACTTGTAGCTTTTAAAATATTATGTTCAAAATAAAATAAATCATATTATATTTATCAATTTTGATACAACAACAAATATAGCTTCACGCTTCATCCCGCATATTGCAGGGTAGGCAGAGGGGACTGCAGGGACCTTATGAACCTAGTGTTAAGACACTCCATTGCTTAGTCCCTGCTTACTCCGTCCCCGCTTTCCGCCTTTTTCGAGGCATTGTGTGTTATTGCGTATTGAGTGGCGGAACTCAACGCAGCGCTTTGCCTAGTTGCCAGAGCGAAGAAAATGGAAATAGAAAAGTCCATCTTCCCCGAGTGGGAATCGAACCCTCAAACCATCGCGTTTACGGGCAGACGCTTACGCTCTACTTAGAAATGGTCTATTTAGAAATTATATTATTTTTACTTAATTATATCCAAAAACCATGTCAAAATTGTTTTAAAACACACATTTTCTTATACTTGTAATAGGAAAAGAAAGCTATGACCTACCGTCTCAAGTAATAATCTTCTACACAAGAGAACTCGACACAACACTTTCTATTCACAAATTGAACTGAGCTTTTTTCAACATTCAAACATTTTAAAAACACTTTCCTCTGAATCATCGTTTACGAGAAAACTCCGAAAATATTCCCGTGATATGTCACTAACATTCCGATGCACTTTGTCACATGTACTCTAAAGGAATCGAACCCGCTATATATGTATAGAGTAATACGGTTATTTATAATGACTTGGATATGTGTTTCGTTCGGTCGTTAGGACGCGTGGCGGCGCACGCGCACGCGACGCAAGTGAGCCAGATGTACGAGGGATGCTGGAGAGATGATGTCTACGTGTGTTGTCATGAGATAAATTTATATCACGTATTAGAATATTCCGTTTAGTTTATTATAAAAATATAGCTAATGCTATTAGTTTGGCGTGATCTATTCTCGTGGCAATTTGAATTAATGGGATTTTGCCAATATTTTCTATAGTTGTGATTTATGTTTATAATTTATGCTTCATATAGAATTCTTGAATAATAGCAAAATAAAAGTTCGTTCAATGTATTGTAACTACTACATACTGCATAGTGTAAAAAAGCCGTTTCCCGCTGGATGTCTTTACGTGCTTTAGTGCTTTAAAATTCCGTAAACGATTTTGAGAAAGTTTCTATATTTATACGTGACCAATTATAAGTCGCTCTTTCAATAGTAATTTCTGAATAAAGTTTATTTTATAGTGTAATGACAAAAAGGTGTGAACATTGTTTGTAAAGACATTCTGTAGTATGCTTAGTATTAGCAATGCACTGAAGCGTAGCCGGGGCGGGTCGCTACTACTTTGGATAACTAAGTAAGTTAATTCTTGGACTAGAGAAAAAAACGAACTCAAGAAAATAAATTAAACGCATCGATTTTTACAATTATTGATGCTTTTACAAAACCTATATTTTTTTTCGT
>JAZFAU010001111.1:0-23091 GCA_037178615.1 Dione vanillae
AAAATTTCCCCTTAATGAAGCCCAATTTCGATGCGTGGTAACTTCAATTTGACAGTGTACTGTAATTTACCCGTAATTGATTTAGTGCTATAAATTAGCCAAACAATGTATTGTAATAGTTATTACACACATGCTTTTAGCCACAAAATACAACTGATGCGTCATTCATATATATACATCTATCTGTATAAAGTTAAATATAAAAACTAATAAGTAAACTTATTAACCAATGCATTAAGATAATACGCTTAGTAGAGAATGCTTCTTGGCAATAAGGTCGCCTTTTGTGTCAGTCGCTTTTTTATTTTTTATTGTATTTCTATGTATTTTATTAGGTTTACAACAAAGAATTAGTATTATATAATTCTTTAATTAAAAAGGAATAAATTACTTAATATAGATTCAAAATAGATGCATTAATTTCTAAAGAGTCGCTTACATGCACTATTACTGCAGAAACGCTACAAAAAAAAATTTTAACTCAGCACTTTGATACTAATATTATTATGATATTAAAGTGAACTCTATGAAGGTACGCAAACATTTTAGGGTTCTGGGCCCTAAAACACCAAAAAATCTTACCAAAAACTATCTCATGAACTAAATACACGTCGTGTTACAGTGGCACTGATACTTACAATGTCATCATATAAAACATTAATTTATTAACAAGGGCAATAAAATTAATATTGTCAACATTTTTGGTCGCAAAGCTACAAATTTGCGTCTATTACATGAAATAAACGTAAATCCAACACTTAATACGCGAACAACTATAGAATTCTATTTGAATAATTAATTTATTCACAGTTCCCGGAATTTTGAATGCATTTTAATTACAAAATAGCGTTACATGGTGAAGTAGTTTGATTGCATAGTGATTAATAGTTAGTTTATGCTTAGTAACAAATTTCTTTTTTCCCTAAATACGGTTTAGTGGCAGAACTCAATACCGTATTCTTTTTTACAAGTAGAAGTGTTTTAACACTATTTATACTCTACTTAACTTCAACTATGTCAAATAGAAAGTAAAACTTAAAATAAAATGAACGCAAATAAGAAAAGTGAACGTTTCATGTAACGGAGTGTCTTAGCACTAGATTTTCAGGCTGTATATACATAAAACACAACACTGAATTACTAAAATCCCCTGAGTTGGTAATATAATGAATAGCAGCCTCGTTTTCATACAAAACTGAACAAAATCCTAGAACCATAAAAATGATACCCACCAAAAAGCATCTAGGATTTCCACGTCAATGACAGTTTCAACTTCGTTACAATCCATTCTAAGCAACTTGAAGAGTCAAAATTGTAAGTTTTTATAAACTCTTATAATAAGTAAAAATTATTATATAAATAAATAAAAATTTAAATAAATATACAACTATATGTTTTTATACTAACAATTATTCTGTAGTTTATGAAATCTAAAATACAATGAAGATGATTTAAAACAAATTTTATAAACGTGACATATCTATAAGAACAATAAATAATCAATTGTATTTGTTATTTTGTGCATGTGTTTTTATTGTTTAAATCATAAAAGACACAAGACTTGCAAATCACTGAAATGGTTTATTTAAAAAATTGTTTCTTCAAGTTTTTTTATAGCTTCACGGTTTAACCCGCACATGGTAGGGTAGGCGGAGGAAACCGCAGGAACCGTGGAACTTAGTGTTAAGACACTCCGTTGCTTAGTCCCTGCTTTTTCCGTCCCCACTTTCCGCTTTTTTCGAGGCATTGTGTGTTGAGTGGCGGAACTCAATACCGCGTTTTGCTTCCAGAGCGAAGAAAATAGAAATAGAAAAATCCATCTTATCCGAGTGGTAATCGAACCCTCAAACCGTCGCGTTTTACAGTCAGACGCTTACGCCTCTGCGCCATGACGACCTTCAAATTCTTTAAGTTCCTGTTTTTTATTAATTAGTATTTTAACTTAATAAAGTAATTAATTAATTTACAAAGTCTCATATTTAAATCATTTAACCACAATTGTAATACCGAAATACGCTTCCAATAGCAAATGGTTCACACAGTCAAGTAAGTAACGTAACGATAAACATCAGCTGGCAACATTCTAACTTCAAACCCCCACAAAAACAAGAAAAGCTCACAAAATTGATATTAATATCAGTCCCAAACACGTAAGTTAAACCAATTCAGCGATAAAACAAATCTCGAGTGGAAATTCTCTTAGAAATAAGACAAAATTATTCAAATACCGCTGTAAGTTACGTCTAGTACAAATATTCTTTGAATTCTTATTTTTCTTATCATTTATCGAAATAGGATGGACTGGGATATTATGCCTATGTCTTTATATTTTAAACCTAATTTTATATAAATCTTTATTTTAGAGTTTATTGAAACGATAAAAATATTTGACCCTGTACGTAATTATTTCTTGATATATTAATACAATTTATTTCATATTAAAAGTTCAACTGAAGTAATATAATTTTAATATATTTTATCACTATAAGTAGAGTCAAACAATTACTTAATGACAATTAGCAATTTGAAAGCAAATAATATTTAATACTAGCTGACCCGGCAGACTTCGTACTGCCTCATCGACAAATAAAAGACCAAATCTTTTCTATAAAATGATTTTAAAATAAACAAATCGAATCCGTATTTAATAACTAAGAATTTATTGAATAAAGCAGGAAGTTTTACTATTATTTTCGATACATCATGTTGCTTACTTAGAAAAAAGAGTTTTCCTGAAATACTGGCTATTTATAAGGTTTAAATTTGATATTCACAGACACACACTATTAAAATACAGTCTGTTAATTAATTTAAAGCTTTCTCATTAACTATATTTTTTGTTTTGCTTTGTGGTGCGTTAATAAACAAAGAAGACGGTTTTCCGACGCGCGAACACGCGACGTATTGTCCATGCGCGAAACAGGGAAATTCCCAGTTGATTCCACAAACTTCTAACGACTGTCCTTGCGATTTATTTATGGTCATCGCAAAGGCCAGATGTACTGGAAATTGTAAGCGTTTAAAATCGAATGGTAAGTCCGGTGGTATCATCGGTATTGCGGGATCAAGACATCCTCTCCTTTGTATTTTCCTTTTATGATTGTCGCCTCAATGACGTTATTCATTAGTCTTTTCACTGCCAGTCTTGTTCCATTGCATAGTCGAGGTTGATTAATGTTACGCAGCATGATAACAACTGATCCTACTTTTAACTGCAAATTGTGAGGTGGTAATCCAGGCAATTCCAGTGAATTTAAAAACTCAGTGGGATATTTGATTACGTCATCCTGGTTCATTTCGGTGTCGATATAAGTAGCTGGCAAAATTGTCATTCTTCCTACATTATTCACATTGCCATCAGCATTTATAGCATCGCGGAGATGGATGTATTCCTCTGACCGTAGCCGTCGTTGGTTCAAACGGATGTATGTCAATCGTTCAGTCTCAATTTTGACATACATGTCAACTGCAAACTGATGAAAAAGTCGTTGACACATCAAAATATGATTTACTTCACCTTGACGGATCATGAGTCTGTATGAATAGAAATTCATAGCACTAACTTTTTTGTTGGTTTCAGCACCTGCAATCAAAAATTATAAATGTTTACATTGTTACTTAGATGAATTGAATTTAAAAATGTTATTTAATTATTATGTATCCATCTTCCCCCTGCCAGAAGATCTAAGGATATTGTAGTGCATCATAACTTCTGTGTGTTTCAGATACACGTTTTAAATCACTATTCTGACGATGAAGCACAATATCTCTAGATTGTAAATTTTCTCCTACAATGACAACAGCCACTTCATCAATGGTAGGTGAATTGAACCTCCTTGTGTGTTCACCGGCAGGTGTTTTGTCAGCTCGAATAATAATATTATGGCTATCAGATGGCATCCGATCCAATGCTATTTTGAACATGTTTACTAAATTGTTATTTTGATGAAGAAACATTTGTAATTGTTGGACAATGATTCTCTTCACTGTGGGATTGTGAGCACAACGATTATTAATTTCCGCGTCTGAATTGCCCATAAAATAAATTTGTAAAAATTGATGATCTGCATCAGGTAGTGGTAACAGAGTTCCCAGTAAGTGATAAATTTGTCCTTGTATCTGTAATTTTTAAAAATTTGTCCATTAATTATTTTCGATATATATATTTTAGTACAAACTTGAATAATATAAAAAATATATTCTTATGTAATACCTTGAAAGTGGGCATAAAATTGTTTTGTATAATGTGTGTAGCACCAAATGATGTCACCTGGAAACAGTTGTTATATTTCTGAATGTTGGTCAAGAAGTGTTTAGAATCATTTCCAATTCCAGAAACTAAAGAGCGTAAAGGATCTGGTGGTGGGACCAATTGTGGCAATTTTACTTTGCCTTCAGCACAACATAATCCAGTAGATTCACCAGTGTATTTTAACGCCTTACAATATTTACAAATTTGTTTTCATTTCCCCAATTGTTACCGATTTGTCGGCACAATAATCAATTGCCGGATCATAGTGGAATGCAGCTCGTTCAAGAATCACTGGAGCTCTGCGTCTGCGGATTCGCTCAATTTCATTATGTCTAGCTTGCTGTTGATGTGTTTGATGTGCACGAACTCGTTGCATTCTAAGCCTATCTCCTACATTGTCACTCACTAAAGAACGACATAGCAATACGACTATTTTCTTGATCTGTCTGTCTCTGGTCATCAGTGCGGTTAGCACGTGAGGTAGCTCTTCGCACATTTGATTGACTACGACGACCTAAGTCAGGTCGTCTTCTCCTCGGCATCGTAAATTGTAATTAATCAAAGTGAGAAAATTTCCCGCTTATTTAGCAGTAAAGTGTCACTATCACTAAAAAAAGCACATTACTTGGAATGTCACTATCACAAAGGATCACCAAAGTAAAGAAAGTTCTCGCGCACGTATCCACAAAGATAGATATAATATCGTAATACTTTTTTCCATGCTCTGAAATGCGACAGGATGAATTGACATATTAGTTGGTGTCAAATCTATTTTCAAATGTATTTTGACACTATGCAATTTTCTTCTGTTGAGTTCCAGAACGCGATATTTGATCCTTCAACGCGCACGCGAATTTGAACTTTATGCAGCGGTAATAAGGTACAAATTGACTCTCTATTTTATTTAGAAAACGTTTGTATGGGAAATAGAAAAATGCTGTTTTGAGGATTTTCCCGGCAATTATTCGAATTTTTCTCACCTTTAAACCTTCCCTAGACCTCCACGAATAATTCAAGACCAAGATAAGATAAATCCGTTCAGCCGTTCTCGAGTTTTAGCGAGACTAACGAACAGCATTCATTTTATATATAGATATATATACTCTCCCTTACTTTTCACCATCTCTCCAACCCCGTACCTTAAGACCACTTCAAACTTATAAGCAACTATCGCATAGTGTGCAGAGTATTCATAAAATAAGAAAGGGTTTTCAAAAGAAGAATAACAGAAACTATTAACGAACAACTTTGTTTTTCATCTAAGAAAAGTGTAGCCTTAAATCTAGATTTAACTACGCACTATTGTCTAAGTAGCTGATATGAAGTAATGTGTGACTGTAAACGATGATTGCGATCGATTCCTACTAAAGAAAATTAGTTCCTTTCATCACATTTGTATAAGTTGTATGAAACGCATTGTATGGATTAGTGGTTAAATTTGGGACTTGGGTTGGTTTACAAGAAACGCGCGTTCAAATCCCAATTCGTTCAAATTTTATTTGGCCACTTAACATATAATGGTACAATTTAGGTTTTGGTACAATTAGGTAGGTTTTGATGTAAATTTCTTTTTTACACTCTCTTTTATATTGGGTTTCAATTTAGTTCATATTTGTTTTAATATAGAGTAAGTAAGTGGTCAGTGTTTTAGACATTTTAGATATTATAAATAACCACAAGTCATAGGAAATTTCTTTATAAAACCTTGCTGTTTTTATAGAATACCTATGTATGTCGTAGCTCTAGTTTTTTATGCAACTCAGGGATGATTCTTCCGTTATGATTTTTTAAATAGGTAATTGTCACAAAACGAAGGGCAGAAAAGCTTAGTATTCACGTAAACAGCTTTAATTTTCATCGATTAGCTTCATAACTGACGGAGTTTTATAGAACCTAACCCCCTCTATTTCACCCCAAAATAGGCTAATATTAATTTTAATCGAATTACCTTCAAAAGCGACGGAGTTTAATACAAACTTACTCCTCCCTTTAATGTCCTTGAAGAGCGAGTTTCCAAAAAAAAGATAGCCTATACGTTAAAAGGAACTAATGGCTATAAAATAAAAAAGTTTCATCACAATTCGTCCAGTGGTTCCTGAGATTAGTGTGTGCAAACAGACAAATTGTTTACACTTATAAACAGACAAACATTATTTTGTTTAGTGATAATATTTAATGTACAGACACGATATATATATATATATATATATATATATATATATATATATATATATATATATATATATATATATATATAATATATATATATATATATATATATATATATATATATATATATAATATATATATATATATATATATATATATAATATATATATATATATATATATTATATATATATATATATATATATATATTATATATATATATATATATATTATATATATATATATATATATATATATATATATATATATATATATATATATATATATATATATATATTATATATATACATATATATATCATTAAATCTTCAGATTTCTTGTAGAAATAAGTCATTTTTTATCAACTTTATTTTTATTTTTCTGGATTGCTATATTATTGTCTAT
Organism: Dione vanillae; assembly: GCA_037178615.1. Classification (NCBI taxonomy): domain Eukaryota; kingdom Metazoa; phylum Arthropoda; class Insecta; order Lepidoptera; family Nymphalidae; genus Dione; species Dione vanillae. Next base: position 6,826 of record JAZFAU010001111.1, read on the forward strand.
AAAATTATTTGTATATATATATAATAAATAAAGTCAATATATAAAATTTGTATGTAGCGAGATTTTGAATCCACACCTCTTTTAAATCCCTAAGCACTTTGGCTACTAAGCCATACGACTTAGTAGACTTATAAATATTTTAAAAAGAGATTACATATTATTTAACGTTTTAGCGTTATCATAGTATTATATATGTATATATTAGAATAGTGACAAAAACATAATTTAAATATATATATATACATATATATGTCAGTGGGAAAAAGTTAATTTAATTAATGGTAAACCAAAGTAAAAAAAACATACCATAAAAATAGTAAATAACAGCGGAGAAAGCAGGGAACTTAGTGTCAAGACACTCCCTTACAGCACTTCCTGATTTTCGAGAAATTGCATATGATTGGCGTAACTCAACGCTGAGCTATGTTTTGTTACCAGAGAAAAAAAAACGAAAATAATTAATTCCCCATTCCTAGGAATCGAGCCCACAACGTCGCGTATATAAGACATTATATCGCTGCGCCACGACGGCCTCACTTTTGGTTTAAGTGGAAGAAATCATTATCGGTTCGTTTATGTGCGAATGCTTTCCCGAATGCGTAAAGAATATATAGGCTATTTCTAATACTTACCGGTTTAAAATAAACGACGTTTTCACAGTGGGGAAGGTCGGGGGGGTGTTAAGGCTTTTTTCTTTAGGTATCTCTCTCATATAGAGTAGGCGGAGAGACGCTAGTGTCAAAACACTCTGCTTTTCCACTTTCTGGATTTTGTGCTCTTTGTCGGAAATGCAAACAATTGGTCTTATAAAACGTTGTAATGAGATTTTCTTTTAACTATCATAATGTGGTCCACGCCCAGTGAGCTTTAAGGAAGCAATGGCTGATCATTCTGAAGCTGGGCATGAGATCCAATAGATTGTCAACATGCAAACAAAGCTGGGACTAATACCAGGCAGATTCTTCTTTTACATGGCATTATAGAAGGCGTAATACTGGTGGGGGCCCAGCGTTACGTACAGGGTTAAATTGTGATTTTATTTGTCTTTTTCAACTGAAACTTACGTCTTTAATTCACGCCGTTTATAATAATAATAAATTTTTATTAAAAGTGACCAGGACTCAATTTGTTAGTATTACAGACTTAGTTTCTATGTTAGTAGCTTAAAATTGAAAAAATCATGTCTGTATCTACGTAATTCATTGCCGCGCCATTCCACTAGAAAAGGAGCAGCAATGATTCACGTATGTACAGTCTAGCCTACTCGAAATCATTCGAGAATGCTGTTAGCACTACCCCACAGTCTAGTACCTCTAATCGTGCAGAGATTAACAATACCCTCAAAGAATTAATTAAAAGTGTTCCAAAAGTTAGATATGTTCTCGAAATATACAGTAAGTTTACGATTAAAACCAAATTCAAGGCCAGTAGTCGTTAAGGCTAGGCCATTGCCGTACGCCATTTGTTAGGTTTAAGGGTGTTGAAAACAGTACAGCATTCGGAGTACGCTTCTCCAGTCGTGCCTGTTTTGATAAAAGATAGAATCCTCCGTTTATAAGCTGATTATTCTATTAAGATTAAATATTTTTTTTAGCTTCACGCTTTATCCCGCATATTGCAGTGTAGGCAGAGGGAACTGCAGGAACCATATGAACCTAGTGTTAAGACACTCCGTTGTTTAGTCCCTGTTTTCTCCATCCCCGCTTTCCGCCTTTTTCAGGGCATTGCGTGCTGAGTAGCGCACTCAACGCCGCACTTAATTTAATCGTTTAACGGCACTAAACAGTTGATAATCGATAGAGCAAGAAATTTTTTGTTACGAAGTGGTTGACAATTATTTAAGTTTACTTTTCTTGTTGTCCTTTGTCTCACAATTGATTATGTTCCATGTCATTTTAACTTTATCTACAGATTTTATATTTTATTTATGTATATTTATCTCTTTTAAATGATTTCTAATTTTTAAAACTGGAGCACCATTAAATGAGAACTATTAAACATCGTCCACTAAGTATTCTCAAATACATACATACGTGACTGTTGCCATTGTTTTGAATAATCATATTAAATTTCAAAAGCTCCAAATTTAACATGAATCAAATCTAAGCAAATTTAATGAAAGTTTAACTTAGAAACTATTGGGGAAAATTAAACAAAACAACATTTTTAATAGTCTATTTATAAAGGCAGGCTATAGCCTATATAGGCTTCATATATTACGACACGATCAACAGCAGTGAAAAATCAATGATATATATATATATATATATATATATATATATATATATATATATATATATATATATATATATATATACATATATATATATATATATATATATATATATATATATATATATATATATATATATATATATATATATATATATATATATATATATATATATATATATATATTATATATATATATAGATATATATATATATATATATATATATATATATATATATATATATATAATATATATATATATATATATAATATATATATATATATATATATATATATATATATATATATATATATATATCTTTCACTGCTGTTGATCGTTCTTCGTTTCGTTTCTTTTGCTCGGAAGTATCTAAATATAAGACTTGAGACTATTTCAATCCAATCTCCATAGTTCACTATATTTGTGTATACATATGCGCCGTGATCGTTATACAGGTAGATGCCGAACACACCATACCGGACCACTGTACTGACTGAAATAGTAATATTTGTGAATTAATAATTATGGCCGTGGCGCAGAGGCGTAAGCGTCTGCCTGTAAACGTGATGGTTTGAGGGTTTGATTCCCACATGGAGAAGATGGATTTTCCATTTTCTCCGCTCTGGAAACTAGATACAGCGCGGCGTTAAGTTCCGCTACTCAACACGCAATGCCTCGTAAAAGGCGGAAAGTGGCGACGGAGAAAGCAGAGACTAAGCAACGGAGTGTCTTCCTATAGTTCTTGCAGTTCGCTCTGCCTACCCTGCAATATGCGGGATAAAGCGTGAAGCTAATAATTATTATTTTATCAGATTGACCTGTATATCTCGTTTGTAGCAGCGTAGGGGAGAACTTAGTGATAAGACATTCTGTGCCGCATTTTCCGCACAATTTTAGGGAATTTAGGGAATTCAACGCTGGCTATCATATTGCCAAGCAAAAATATATTACCAAGTATAGACAGATAAGCTTTTTTCACTATATATACAACTTAATCTAGCTTAAAAGCATTTTATACTTTTTTATTTATGTAAGAATTATATTTGTAATATGCTGTCGTTTATAAAGTAGAAATCGAATCCACAGTATAGGCTTGTCAGACTTCACAATTCTCTTCTTGCACATGGCAGAGTAGGCAGAGAGAATTGTGTGTTTGAAAGGAACCTGATAAAGTCTATGTTAAGACACTCCGTTACCCAAATTGCCTTGTTACCAAACCGCAGAAAAATAATTAACTCTCCTGCGGCCGGATCACTAGTCTTTGAGATACATACATAATGAACACACGCACATAATTAAAGTAAGTTCCTTAAAATTAGTACACACACCCGGAACTTAAGTTGACTTAAAAAAATATATATATTACGAAACCTTCAGTACGCGAAAACGCCTTTAGTTGACATATTTTAAGTTACTAAATGTATTATAATCTTACAATTTCTTGTTCGCAAAATAGACCACTGCTGAACTCCGGCTCGTAATCGCCTCTCGGGTGCCAATGTGCATAGTACAGACTCGTGCAGTTGTTTTTCGTTAAAACAACGGTTTTGCGTTGGAATCAGGCTATTTATCTGAAAATTAAAAAGAAAAAAAAATAAGCCAATGAGAAAAGGATATATCTCTTTTCCGCTCTCACAGGATAGTGTACGCTTGCGTCATACTTGAGAAATAGCGTTTATTTTGGAACAAAAATTTAAGTTTGTTTGAAAAAAATATTTTTTATTTTTGAAAATTTTACTTGTTTTATTATTTTACCAAGTATATATATATATATATATATATATATATATATATATATATATATATATATATATATATATATATATATATATATATATATATATATATATATATATTATATATATATATATATATATATATATATATATATATATATATATATATATATATATATATATATATATATATATATATATATATATATATATATATATATATATATATATATATATATATATATATAATATATATATATAAGTAAGATTTGGTAAAATTATATAAGAAGTAAAATTTGCAAAAATAAAAAATATTTTTTTCAAACAAAATAAATAATTAAATTCTTGTTCCAAAATAAAACGCCATTTGTCAAGCATGACGCAAGCGTACACTGTACTAAGTACAGAGTGGGACAGAGATATATCTCTTTCTCATTAAATTATTTTTTTAATGAAAGGTGGCAGACAGATTGACAACGTTTAATAGTATTTGTTCAGTACGAGGTTTATACGTCATTCGTGTTTAATTACAACTACCTCACGCGTTACACAGCACGTGTAAATATAGTGAAATGGGAAAAATGATACTGTGCCTAAACTATTCATAATTTTGATATAGGTTTGAAATATTTTCCCTTATAAGTACTTAGTTACTTACATAATTATCATCATTCGATACAGCAACACAAGCTTTAGTTTGTCGTATTGGCGTCGTAGGCAGGCAAGCTACATGAGCCCAGTGCGGCAGTTCCTCACTGAGCGTCAGCACTAGTATTGCGATATCATTATGTCGAGTGTCTGAAACAAGTTATATTAGTACATTTAACAAAGAGAATATAGTGCCTAATTCATGTTGAATTCCGATAGAGCACAGAGAATTCTTCTTGATTTCTCTCTGTCCCGGTAGGGTACTACGGATCTACAATGTGGAATGGATCTGAAAAGACTTGAATTTTAAGAAAATATTATATAATTTTTTATTTAAATTTGAATTCACGCATATTTTTAACAAGATATAAGATATAACATATAAGCTAGCAACAGAATTAAGTTGTAATATGTATATAAAAATGTTGACCTAACTTGATGAAAATCTAGTTAAGTAGAAAAAGATTTTTACAGCAAAAAAGAAAATAGAGAATTCGTCTGTAATTATAACAATAATTATGATACTGAGAAAAAAAACAAAATCTGTGTACTTAATTGGTATCCCAAATACCCATAATTTGCAAACGACGTTCACAGAAAAGATTTCAAAATACAAAGTTTTAGCAATAGAAATCAAAATCTAGTGGTGAGTTAATGATGTTAAAACAGTTACCACAGAAATCTTCTATATAGATATGATACCTTGTGTGTTCTCCATTCAACGTGACATTGGCGAAGTGAATTGTGCTTAACTGGCACGCTCGAAACGCCATAAACAAAGAGAATAAGAAGAAGAAGAAGATATCATACCTATAGCATTACATGAAAGCCTTCAGATTTTAAAAATGCATTCACTCGCATATATTAATTAATTCATAAAGCCCACATACTTAATACCTGCTGAATTATCCGTAAATTTTTATCTATTACCAAGAGCACTCGATTAACTGCTTTGTTAAAAGCCTACATTAATGAGTAATTAACCAATCATTTGCTACAATATACAAAATCAATAATAACACAGGTCTGCGATGAAAATGTTTTTTTAAGAATTTTAAATATAACTTGTACATGTTGACATACGCAACGCAAATATAAACTTTTTTTATTGTAACACGTCACATTTTTTTTTTAACGGCTTATTATATTTATAATATTTTTTTCATGTACAGTCCACTTACAATAAATAATTTTTGTCAATTAGCGACTTTTAACAACTTATTGATTGTCTTTTATATTTTTTTATTACAAATATAGGCTGTATGACCAATCATTTCATAGCCTTTGACCAGCCGTGACATAATCTGTGGCATAAAGTAAAGCGCGCCATTCTGATAATGACGTTAGTAGTTAATACTCACGATTGACAAAAATTGTGTTTTATATGTTTCTTGTTTTATATGTTTAATTATGGCTTCTCGGACTTGCAAAAATGATCCCAATATTTTTGTTTTATATGTGGAAAATTTACAATTGCTAAGCAGAGGCTTAATATAACGGACTTTGTGAAAAGTGCTTATCATGCTTGCTTTGGATTCAGTGCTTATCATGCTAATTTGCTGAGACTTAAAAATCATATGTATGCTTCTTGGTCAACAGCAAGGAAACACAAAATTTCCTTGTTATATTTGTGAATGGGATAGCAGAGCAATGTAAGTTACATTGGGAAAAATCTGATTGGCATATTAGATCAAAACTGGAGGTTGGAGTAAAAAACGTCATCAACCCGGCTTTGATAGACCCCAAGAAAGTATTGCTTCCACCACTTCACATCAAACTTGATCTAATGAAACAGTTTGTTAAGGCATTACCAAAAGATGGCAATACTTTCAAGTACTTATGTTTGAGTTTTCCTACCTTATCTGATGCTAAGTGGAAAGAAGCAATTTTCACGGGACCTGACATCAGAAAACTGTAAAAGACGCAGAATTTGAAAAAAATATGACAGACTTAGAACAAAATGCTTGGAATTTCTTTAAAAATGTTTTTTCTTAATTTTTATGTAATAACAAAGATCCTAATTATAAAAGTATTGTCACAGAAATGTTAAACACCTTTTATAGGCGTTTTACATTTCTGTGACAATACAAACTTGGTTGCAATATGAGTTTGAAAGTCCATTTTTGAAATCTCACATAGATTTTTTTCCAAAAAATGTAGGCGATTACAGTAAGGAGCAAGGCGAAAGGTTCCATCAAGATATAAAAGAGATTGAAAGAAGATATCAAGGTCGTTGGGACGTTAATATGATGGCGGACTATTGTTGGATGACATGTAGAGATGAAGTGAAAACTCATAAACGAAAACCAACAAAACGCAGTTTTCTTTCAAAGAAAACACGTTATTGATTGTTTTTTTATTCTTATTTTATTTACTATTTTTATTTAAATTGAAACTATATAAAAAAAGTTATAGAATTGAATAAAAAGCCTTTCATTAATTTTTAAAATGTTTGACTTGTAGTTATTTATATGCTAGTAGTTTTACCATGTAAATCTGAGAAGTGTGACGTGATATATACCAAATAAATGATCTTTTACACTATTTATAACGTAGTTATAACGAATACGATCAGTTTATAAAAAAAACTTTTCAAAAAAATAATTTCGCAGACCTGTGTAATTAATCCCCTAAAATCCTACCTTAAGTCCTAGTTGAAGACCTTGCTGATATGGGTGGCGGTAATGTATACTTGTGATATATACTCGAAACTAACACGGCCAACAATGTTAAGGAGACATATAATAGGAAATTACGTATAGGGCAGACGGGTTTCCACCCAAAAAATGTTACAGCCGATTTGACTCTCGACAGAAAATAGATCCCTTAAACTGGCTGAGAATGTTTCGCAGGAGACATAAGTCAATAAACTTGCGACTACTAAAGCTGGCAAACTCAGAGTGCATATTCAATGGACTGATGATATGAACCTATTTACCACACGTATATATTATTTCATTATTGAGAGACTGATAAAACGTGATAATTATTTTTTAAAATTCCAGATCTAAATGTTTTTGCTCAAATGATTTCAGATCAAAGACCTGTATTTTTTATAATATAAGTTAGCAAACGAGCAGAAGCGCCACTTGATATTAAGTGCACCCTCTTCCCGTACACATCCACAGACTAAACCTGGATGGATGGAGGATGTGGAATTGTTGCTAACTAAATACCCAAATCCTCCCTATATTGGCTTCCGGAACTCTCACTCACCTGAAGAACCATAGCAGGATCAATATGGTGCTGTTTCACGACAGTGTTCTGCGAGAGCGCGGTTCTTTATTATCAAATACCCGAGCCTGGCCCTTTTCAGCTATTAGTGTAGCTTGGCTTTACCACAAGTAATTTTAAATGATAAATAATACGCTCAAAACCTTATTACCATATTCCTACCTAGATTTACCGTAGCGTCAGACAATGACAAAAGTAATTAAACATTTATAGAAAGAAATATCAGAATTTTTTAGTAATGAACAGAATTATGAGAACCGTCGTGGAGCAGAGGCGTAATGTCTGCTTGTAACGCGACGGTTTCTGGGTTCGATTCCAAGTCGGGGAAGATGGATTAACCGCAAAATTCAATTAACACATGAATATCAGTAAAAAAATTACAAAAGCCAACGACACCATTATCTCTAGTTCATCCCCTACAATCGTTACGCATAATCTCGAAACTATTATGTAGGCTCCTTTCCATTTTGTGGTGACATACTTTAAGTATGTGGACAGCCTTCTTCGTGAGAATCCAGGACTGCCTTATGTGATGTATTGTACATATTAAAGATTGTTGTCTTGCATTCTATAGGGATATCTCTGTTTTTAAAACATCTTCTAGTGCTCAGGAATATCTCTATCCTATTGCTACTCTTATTTCATTTCTTTTAATGTTATATTAACATGTGAAACTGTCCGTCCCACGTAAGTATATGCCCAATAGAATATTGGGCAATTGCTAATTTGGATAGGCGTTTTTAGACCATTTGTCATTACTTTTGTCTTTTACGTGTTCATTGTCAATCAAACAAGAACACTTTTTCCTGCAAGTTATTGTAAGATGTCCTTGAGTGACTTGTAATTATCTGTCATTGGCACGATATCATCCGCAAATCTTAAATGTGTTAAACATTTACCATCTATATTGATGCCCTTACCTTTCTAGTTTATGTTTCGAAATACACTCTCGAGAACAGCAGAAAATAACTTTGTGGACAATGGATCACTCTAACGTACTCCTTTTTTTATTTCGAATTCTTGTCCTGCGTTCTCTAGTTTGATCTTAGATGTACTTTTATTGTGGATTTGTTTTATGATTTGAATATACTTCTTTGGAATTTCTTGCTGTAATTTCTATAAGTTTAATGGAGTTGAATGCTTTATTATAGTCCACTAAGGTTATGTAGTACTGTTTGCTGTATTCATTGAACTTCTTAATAACTTTTTCACTACAAATATGTGATCAATAGTACAACAGTTCTTTCTAAAGCCACCTTGTTCTCTTGTCTAGTTTTCATCCAGAATCGTCGTCAGACGATTTAGTAAGACTTTCAAAAATATTTTATAGAGGTTACAGGCTTATTGGTCTATAGTTATTGATGACTTTCTTCCATTGCTGTGGGATGGTTTCTTCAAATATAATTTGATTAAAAATTTGTATAACAGGCTTAGATAATTTTTCTAAAATTGTCTTCAATAATTCATTTGTAATTCCATCCTCACGTGGTGCTTTGTTGTTCTTTTTGGATACTTTAGCATACTTAACTTCTAACTCTTAGATGCAGGGTATTTGTTCTTCATTCTGTTCCTTTTCCTTCATATTGTTCATGTCCTTACTTATTTGGGCAATCTCTTTCATCTTTTCCTTCCTTTCTTGAAAGATGCTCTTTCTTTTTTCAATTAGACGTTTTGCTTCTTCCCCAATTAGGTCTATAGATTTTCGATTCAATGATAAATTTGTGCTAAAATTTTGTATTGTACTTATCATGTATTGATTCTTTATTTAATATTTCCTTTAGATCATTATCTAAGCTTAGCAGTTCTCTTTCCCCTAACAAGATTGTGCCCTGGACTTTTTGGTTTTTGACGTGACAACGTCTTAAATTAGGTTGCGGCTCGGAGTCACTCATGAAAAAGTGTAACGCCCGGTAACGTTACGATGAGCCGACCAATCACCACGCGCGGAATTAGAATTTAACTGTGTTTAGCAAGAATTTTAACATTTAATTTAAATAAATGTTTTAATTTTCAACTTCATCATTTACAATTACAAATTTTAATTTGTTTCAAATTTATTTAGCAAAAATTTGAACCTTCGATCTGAATAAGTGTTTTTGATTTTCAAATTGATTCTTTAAAATTAAAAATTCATCCATTCAATTTCAAATGTTCAACAATAAATATTCTACCGAGAAAAAGACGTTGTCACGTAAAATCTTCGCCCGTAAAACCGACTTTACAGGCAACCATTTTTTTATATAGCTACGCCTTGAACGCTTCATAGGTATCAGGTTCAGTTTTGCTCTGACCATCCTGTGATAAGAGTTAAAGTTAAAATGCGCTATAACTTCAACATCTTTGAATATTTTTGGCCGACTGGATAGAAAGAAATCAATTACATTGTGACAGTATATTCTGGTGACACCTTCGTCCATTTTCTACTCTTCCTCTTTCTGTAAAATATATTTATTACTTCTGGATTGCTAATCCAGTTGTTCTAGATTTCAAAGTTTATTATCCACTGCCCATTGTCATTAATTTTTCCAGTTGCATGTTGTCCTCTTATAAGAATATTTGTTTCATTGCTATCTGTCCCAATTTGATCATTAAAGTCTCCCATTACAATAACGTGCTTATGTACCTTTTCCATAGTATTGTTTAATTCCTCGTAGAGTTTATTCTTTCTTCAACAACTGTAACTTCTGTGGGTGCGTATATCTGAATGATTGACATCTGCTTTGGAAATTGTATATGTAGCATTGCAATTCCTTCTGACACTCCATTGAATTTTAATATTACATTTTTATGTTGTTTTTTTTACAATGAAATCAACACCATATTGCCTAGGTAATAATAATAATAAGTCATTTTATTTTCTCTCTTCTCAAAATACTTGATACACAATAGACATCTCACATAAATAGACATTTGTGAAAGACTGGAGTCCGTGATGGGTATAAAAATATTTGTATTCTAGGTCTCCAGGTCACCGCCACCACCGCCTTATTAACAAAGTGAGCTCATTACATTAAACTGTATTATATATGTTGGAGAGATTGTTTATGTGTGTTAGAGTATATGTGTGTGTGTGTGTGTGTGTGTGTGTGTGTGTGTGTGAGAGTATGTGAGTAAGTGTGTGTGTATTATGTGTGTATCAACGTGAGTGCCTACTTGTAATAAGTGCTACAATTGCTAAGTGTGATAGTGGTGTTTCGCTAATATAGTAAAATATATATGTTCTTCTATTGCATCTCCATTTATTCTAATCTTGCTAAGACCTACTATATCCCAATTATATTAATTTCAGAACCCCTTTAAGCTTTATGAGTTTTTCTGGAGTTCGGAGAGTTGTAGCGTTGAAGGTTGATATATAAAGATTTTTAGTGTATTTTTCTACTTGGGCAGAGAGTACAGTTTGTATCGAAGCATGAAGCTGGATGATCGTCCTCTTCGATACTAATTAATGTACTCTGTTACTACCTTCATAGTTGGGTGATGGAGGGTTGCAGTCGTAACTCCCCACGGTGACTACAATTGACCGGCTTGAGAAATGTTGTTCTTATAATATATTCTTTCTCTGATTTTATTTGGTTATTTTTTGGTTTTTGTTTATCAATTATGTGTGTAATTTTATTCTGCCAAAGAACTTGAGGAATTGGATCTTGGGCGAAACATGCATAATTACGTATAATTTATTATATGGTGCGAGACCCATATCTTTTATTTTGTTGGCTATTAGGTGATTTATATTCAGATTTCTTTCTCTTTGTTTCCTTATCTGTTACCTTTAACTATAAGTTTATTGTAGCGAATGTAGGCTGTATTTCTTTTTTGTTGTTCTTGTTTTTGTTTTTATTTTAACTCATTCCTTTTATTGATAACTGATTTGGGGTAATCTTGGGTGACATAAGTGCCAGTAAGGAGGTTATTATTATTTTTCAAGAGGTCATATTTTCACCAAGTTAGAGTAACTTTTGTTAGAATAAGTCTTATTTTACTACTGTCCCTTCACCCTGTACTTCTCACATCACTTATCTCCTATTTGTCTCATTCTTGCATATCTGATCTATCACTTGCACAGTTCAAAATTTTTAGCACATTTTCTCTTAGTTTGAAGCTATGTTTTTCTTCTTTCGTCACTTCATGAATTAGGCAATTGTTTTTTTGTACATTTTACGCTCTAACTTTTGTACCTTTGACTGCAGATGATTATTAAATTTTTCGATGCACTGGTGTTTTATGCACGTTGTTAACAGTTAAGGTCTTGAAATACTTGATATTTTAAACAAATGTTACGAAAATTCGAAAATTTACTGCTATATATATATATATATATATATATATATATATATATATATATATATATATATAATATATATATATATATATATATATATATATATATATATATATATATATATATATATATATATATATATATATATATATATATATATGTAACCTAAATACAGTGTACATGTAGTAGTAGAGGACCGTTGTGGCGCAGAGGCGCAGCGTGTGCTTGTAACGCGACGGTTTCTGGGTTCGATCCCCAGTCGGAGAAGATGGATTTTTCTATTTCCATTTTCTTCGCTCTGGATAACTAGGCAAAGCGCGACGTTGAGTTCCACCACTCAACACGCAATGCCTCGAAAAAGGCGGAAAGCGGGGACGGAGAAAGCATGGACGGAACGGAGTGTCTTAACACTAGGTTCCCACGATCCCTGCAGTTCCCTCTGCCTACCCTGCCATGTGCGGGATAAAGCGTGAAGCTAAAAAAAAAATAAAATAAATAAATAAATAGTAGTTTATAATGGACTACATTTCGCTTAGAGCCTGTTGAATTCATGTTCACTGAAATTATTTAATATCAAGAAAAAAGAATTCAAATCTATACTAATAATTAAAACGATGATAATAACAATGATATTGCTGATGATAATGATAAAAACGATCCAAGCGCTTCTAAGAGGTGCGTGGTCAGATCCTGCTGTTCTCGGCCCGCTCGTTCAAATATATTTTCTACAAAGTATTTTTATTATATTAAGAAGAAAGTAATTACCTCTTTCATAATCATCATGAATTATAAGATCTCTAACACGCAAGGAGCCACTTTGCCTGTAGAATCCTACTCTGAGATCGTCTCCTGTGTAGTCATCTACACAATTTGCTGATGTCAATATAGCCCTGCTATTTATGTCAATAAATACTCCCGCGCAAATTGGTTTTTTAAGATCTGTTTTGCTGTAAATGGAATAAAAATCCTTATTAAACATAACAAACACAAACCACACGAAATACTATAGAGTGTAATTAAAATTAATTGAGAATTTTGGAGATAAGCCTGAATATGCAAACTTATCGGTCGTTAAATTAATAGATGAAATGGATAAATAATAATAATTATCATAAGGTTAGGTAGGTATATTAATATTTTTTTGTCAAATTAAAATTTTGAGTCTAACTTCTAGCAAGAGTGAGTGGTAAGAGAGGCAAGGGGAGACCTCGGTTGACTTAGAAAACACAGTATTGAAGATACTGGAGGAAGTTCAAGTAGAGATGAGAAACATCCGGAGAGCGTGTATTAAGAAGCTTATGACTGTAAAAAAGGCGAAAAAAGTATGCAGGGACCGCATCATTTGGCACTCCGTTCCCTCTGGCCCCCGCTAGGGATATGGATTTAGCATGAAGCTGGATGATATATGTACGTATGTATGTAATTTCGTTTATGGAAAAATGAGGCTATTATTTTGGTGACTCAGTATAAATAGTATTGATAAAATTTAAAAAACCTAAAAGTACGGTGTTCTAGCAAGGACACGTTGGTTATCTTAGCAAAGACCTCAAGTTTATGTTATATATAAAAACACATATAACAGATTTAGTGTTCACATACCTAAATATCCAAGTTCTCCATGGATATTCTCCTTGTAGAACAGATCTTAGGGCGTTTCTGGTACGTCTTGGTACACCAGCAGGATTACTTTTACCACAATTTGATGGTGTGTACCTGGAATATGTGGATCAATAATCAGTTTTGAGCAAAGTACACCCAAATATATATAAGATCACAAATTGGAAAAAAAATGTGAAATATGAAACTCTGGTGAGAAGTTATAATGAAAAGGAAAGGTACATCTTCGCACATCAAAGACGTACCGTGCTGGTCTCCATTATGATGTAGAGGGGCTCTAGGCTGTTCCTGGGAGTGGGACTTAAGTGTAAGACAAAAGACACATACAAAATGCATCGACCCTTGCCTCCACTGCCAGGTCTGCGAGATTCTTTCGGAATATAGTTGGATTTTAGGTAAAAAAAATATATGTATAACATACCTTACTATAGAATCTTGTTGAGAGTAACAACAAAATTCTGTTGCATTACAATTGCTATCGTAAAATCTGAAAAAATAAAATCATTTCAAACAATTTAATAAGTGCGTTTCCTGTACATAATAAAACTATTATTCTTCCTCCAGGATTTGAACCCACAAACTCCTCATCTAATTTATAAAACTCACCGAATTTTGGTATCTTTTTTATTTCTTTCCTTTTGAACCCTTGAACCATAATCGTTGCATATATAACATTCATAACAACCGCCTCCTGAAGTAATATCACCCTCTATACTGTTACAGTTTGAAGCTAAAAATAAAGAATATATACAGCTCGTAGCAAAGTAGTTAGAGGGAACCGCAAGAACCGTAGGAACTTAGTGTTAAAACACTCCGTTACCTGCTGTTCGCCTTCAAGGCTATGTGTTTAGTAGACAGAACAGAAGAAACGAGAAATGAAAAATACCGTTTTTCTATGTAATTTATACATTTTTTATTTTATAATTTTAGTTTAGAATTTGGTTTCACTCTGATTCCCGTACATAGTAGAATAAGGTAAAGAGATACATACGAGTAGGAGTGACACGGTTCCCGGTTTTACGCCTTTCAAAACACGCGTGTGCGTGTTGTTGAGTGCACAAAATGATTATAATAATTCTAACACGCATACCGCATAGAATTTGAATCCACCACCGTCCAGTTTGTATTGCTGCGTCTATTCTCTCTTTATCTCTGTCACGCTGTTTAAGCTTTTAAGCTCTACGCTTCTAGGACATATAGATTTTCTTAGCGTGGTGGAAAGCGAATTACGGATTGTTTAAACACTTAAAGTCCCTTACCACTTACCTGGTTCCGCATCGAACAAATCCTTCAGAACATTATTTTCGTCTTCTTGCGTCACTGATATATGGAAAGCTTGTAGTAAGAACAAAGTTAATAGAACTAATCTGAAATTTAAAAAATGATATATAATGTTATTGCAAGTAGAATTGTCCAAATTACTTAAGAGCGAATAATAGTCGGAACTTTGTTGAAAGCATTTATTCTTTAAATATATATTAAATATAGATTAGCACGTATAGATTAGCAGTATGCCTGTAAACGTAACCTGACGATTTGTGGGTTAGATTCCCGCGAACTGTTAGCGACGACGCAGTGTTGCCAATGAAACAAAAAAATAATAACACCTTTTATTACACTTGAAAAATATGGACGGTCAATTTCAACTGTTGTCGATAATATGAAGATCGAAATACAGAACCAAATAATAGAACTAACTCATAACATACTTGATAGAACGGAAGAAAATCTACCCGTCTTAGAAGAAAATCAATCCTTGAAACTCAAAGTATTAAAGTTATAAAAGAAGATGGAGTATCTTGTAAGAGATAACAAACGCAAAAACATAATTATTCATGGTTCAGCGGAACAGGAACAATCGGCACTGGACCTCTTTAGCTGTATCAAAAAGCAATTCACGGATAATCTTGGCATTGGTGATATGACATCTATTGCATAAGCTAAAGTTAAGCTAAGAAGTGTAGTGCATATATTCTATATATATGGAGAAACTGTGGCCTACACTTCTTTCATTGGTCAGTGGACGGAATAAGGCAGAAATTATAATAAATAAAAAGAAAATAAAGGAAACTTTGAATATATAAAATGATAAACTTATTGTAAAGGAAAACTCAAAGGCAAAGAAAGGGAGAGTACTAAAATTCATCGCAGAGCGAGCTACAGATGACAAAACAATAAGTACTAAGCTCGACGAAGAATAACAGAATCAATACATTCGACATGATGAGAGGCCGTTCCCACTCGTTTTCAATATGAGATGTACCATCAACAATAAAGCTGGCTAAACCAAATACTGGGGATCGGAAACCAAATCAAAACAAAAGCCGGCTTATCTCCGAAAAGACCATAATTCTACAAAACAAAAATAAAACCTAAACTAGTCGCTTGCCGACGATATAAGACGAAGAGAAGATGATTGACTCCCTGAGGTATGGTATGGTGTGAGATGCACTGACAAAGATAGTCATTAGAGCAATTATATGAAAAGGACGAATGACGAATGGTGATAGCAGGAGGGT
>JAZFAU010001112.1:0-22945 GCA_037178615.1 Dione vanillae
ACTGAGGAAATTGAACTGAAGTATTAAACGATATTGACTTTTGGAGAAAATACAAAGTAATTTGAGTATACTATTTAATCAGAATAAATTACAATAAGATATTACGCAGATTACTTTATATAACATATAAAACATTACAAAAATAAAGTTAATCATATAGAAAGGTATATAAGAGCAAAATTATTAGACTCAAAATGATGAAGTAAAAGATATACATATGGGGCACACCAAATACTCTGTAAAACATAGATAAAAAATTCTAAAATAAAATGTATACCATTACCTTATAATTTACAGAAAGAAACATAGAGATAAATGAACAATTACTACAATATGAACGACCTAGTCCAAAAAATAGTGTAAAATTCAGTATAGATATATAGGTATAATATATAATAATAGAAAATAATTACAATATATACAAATACAATGATATCATAACGTTCTATACTAAATAAATAATAGGACGATAAGATATAAATTAATTTTATAATATTTACGAATGATAATAATATATAT
This sequence comes from Dione vanillae, assembly GCA_037178615.1. Lineage (NCBI taxonomy): Eukaryota > Metazoa > Arthropoda > Insecta > Lepidoptera > Nymphalidae > Dione > Dione vanillae. The sequence goes on from JAZFAU010001112.1 coordinate 520, forward strand.
ATATATATATATATATATATATATATATATATATATATATATATATATATATATATATATATATATATATATATATATATATATGTATGTATGTATATATAGCTCTAGACAGAACTTATTACTCAATTCGTAACATATTGTAAAATAACTTTATATCTTATCGTCCTCTTTTTATTTAGTATACGGAACGTGTGTTATCATTTGTATTTGTAGCATTCTTGTATTATTGTCGCTGTTATTATGTGCATTGCAACCTATATATCTATACACTTGAATTTTATCACTGTTTTTTGGTGAAGATTAGGTCGTTCAGATATTGTAGTAATTGTTCTTTATCTCTTGGTTGTGTCTTTCTGTAAATATATAAGTGTATATGGGACTTACATTTTTTTTAGAATTTTTTTTATCTTCACTGTATATACTCACAGAAGTACTCTTGGTGTGCCAACAGTTATGTATATCGTTTTCCTTCATCATATTTTGAGTCTCAAACTAATTTCTGCTCTTATATACCTTTCTTATATAAGATTAACCATTTATTTTTTGCTAATGTTTTATATGTTTAGCTATAAAGTAATTTCTGCGTAATATCTTACTTGGTAAATTTATTCTGACATAAGTAAGTAAATATTCTATTTATTTGTTATTTTATTCTCCAAAAAGTACAAACGTTCGTTGAATACATTCAGTTCAATTTCCTCCAGTCACCAGTGGGTACTTAACATTCGTCTCACTCTGAACAGCATCCTGCAAGCGACACTTTCTCCGCCACAATGGATTGCTCTCAATATAGCTCGACCGCAACTTGAATATAGCTTAAACCTCAAATATATACCTGAGATATATATATATATATATATATATATATATATATATATATATATATATATATATATATATATATATATATATATATATATATATATATATATATATATATATATATATATATATATATATATATATATATATATATATATATATATATATATATATATATATATATATATATATTTATATATATATATATATATATATATATATATATATATATATATATATATATATATATATATATATATATTGTGGACAATTAATTTTTGTATGTAAGTAAGTATGTATACACTGAGAAGTTTCGAATTGACTAAGTTTAATAAGGATTGAAGATTTTCATCTTTAATTCAAATAATATTAAATTTCACTTACGTTTTTAAGTTATTTATAATAAATCAATTTCTGTTGGTTTTCACAAATCTAATTGAAATAATAATAAAGGAAAAGCTTTAGTTGATTTTGTAATGTTTTATGCAATTATTATTTTGATTTTAAGGCTATTTTCTTTTATTTGTAGGAAATTCTATGAAATTTTAACGACGTTGGCAGCAAATCCGTGATTAGTTTGTTATTGTATTGATTCTGACCTCTAAGCCAGAGATTATGGAATCGATCTTCAGCTTAGTGTTATTTTTAGTTCGACTATTTTTTCAATTATATCTAGGTTCTATCTTCGTTTGTATCTTCAAAGGGTTAACATCTGTCTGATTTTACGAACAATGACTAAATAATACGTTGCTAAGCCATTTCTAGCAATTGTATGATATCATGGCGATTGTATTTATAATAAGTAGATTAGTAGATTCTTTTTATATTCAATTTTTACTAATTAAATACCTAATATTAGACACGCCAAAAATTTATATGTATCAATGTAACTAAAAATTTGTCGATTAAAACTGTATGGATATGGAAAATTATAATTTTATGGATAAATTTCAAACTTATACATGTACTAAAATAATGTATTTCATAATAGATTTTAACCCTTATTAAGTTTTTTATGATTTTCGAGTATTAATTCGTAAAAAATACTCAAAGAAAACATTCAAATTCGCCTGAACAAACCTTTATATATTAAACGTTCTTCAATAGGAGAACATTTGCTTGTTATGAACCTATATTTAATTGCAGTAGAATTTCCATTGAACAAATGGCGCCGTCACTTTAAATTGGTTACAGACGCCGAACTGTATCCTGCGGTAAACGTTTCTCTAACCAACACTTTCTCTCGACCGGTGGGCGATCGAGCGATGCCGATTTACTACAAAACATTGTCTTTAAAATAGTCACGAGTACAGCTTGAACGGTTGGTTACTTACAGTTTCAGCTATAAATGTAAATTATTAGGTAAAATAAAGACAAATTGTTACTGTAGTTATTGTAGTACTGTGTTACATTGTTTAAATATATTTTGATGAACCTTCATGAACCTTGTACATCCAAAATATTAATATTAAACTTTTACAGTCGTTTATAACTTTGGTTCACAATTTTAACTTTAATGACATGAGTTTATGTTTTGTAAAAAAATATATTTTGTAAAAGAGGACCGTCAGAGCGCAAAGGCGTAGCGTCTACCTGTAAACGCGACTGTTTGTGGGTTCGATCCCACTCGTGGAAGATGGATTTTTCTATTTCTATATTATTTCTTTCGCACTATAAACTAGGCAAAGCGCGGCGTTGACTTCCGCCACTTATCACACAATGTCTGAGGCATTGTGAAAAAGGTGGAAAACAGGGACGGAGAAAGCAGAGTCTAAGCAACAGAGTGTCTTGACACTAGGTTCCTATGGTTCCTGCAGTTCCCTCTGCCTACCCTGCCATGTGCGGGTTCAAGCGTGAAGACATAAAAAAGAAAAAAATATATTTTATAAAAACTGAAACAAATATTGTATTCTTTCTATTTTAGTAGTCAAAAGTCAACATTACCGTGAACAATCAAAGTGACATCAAGTTTACTAGAGCAAGAGGCCATCAGATGATCTATTGTCTCACCATCATTACCGATTAGTTGCGCTGAATACGTGAGCTCGAAGCGGGTTGCACGTTGCGTGAACTGTGCATTTGACGTATTTGAATTTGAATGAAAGTGGTTATTAGTCTTAATATTGTACGACATGTTTGTTTCTTTATATGATAAATTATTTTTAAATTTACTTAATGTATCGGTCCAATATGGTCTCATTTTTGTATTCTAATAATGCTCATAAAAAATATGATACCTACATTTTACTTTAGCCATGGTAAATACGTGGCTCTCTCTCGATCGATTACTATAGTTTTTCTATAATCTAGTATCACAAATACTGGAATAAGTGATGGAAAACTCAAACCAAACCACGACAGAACAGCTAAACTATAAGAAACAAAGAAATAGTTGAATTGTCTGAAACAAGAATAGAAAATCATTGCACCAAATAAATGCATATTTCAGATCAATAACTGGTTTATTAACTTAACTATTATAAGTTAATAGCGCCTCTTAACGAAATATTATCTTATAAATATGAAATTACATGAATAACAACAATAACTATTGGCTAGTGCCGGTTCAATGACATTGTGATCAGATTGGATTATGCACCGGGTCATGCAATCAATTGTTTCACGCTTTCATGTATATTTACCTATAGTGGTATGAGGACCCTTTGTAGCACAGAGGACTAACGCGACGCTTTGTGAATTCGATTCCCACTCGGGGAAGATGGATTTTTTCATTTCAATTTTCTTCACTCTGGCTACTAGGCAAAGTTGAGTTGCGCCAGTCAACACTCAATGCCTCGAATAGGTGGAAAGCGGAGACCAGAGTGTCTCATTGTGTTTAACTGTTAATATTAGTGTAAATGTATGTGTATTGGTGGCTGTATAGAATGAGCAAGTGTTTCATTCTCTCTGAATGTGTTATATGAACAGAATATTATGTTATATACGATGACCTTCAGTAAATTATAATTTTTTTAAAGTTTTTTTATTGAATCACTAAATTCTTACTTATTAAGTTAAAAATAATTCACATAAATGCCTATTATTCTATAAGATATATGGACCGTGAGAAACGGCGATTAGTAAGTAGCAGTCGGCTATTAGATTCGCGGTAATGTACTATCTCTCGTTACATCTTCTAGGAACAAACATAATAGGTTTCTTTGATTATATATATGGTCGTATTCCGATTTAAGTACGCAGATAATATTTGAGTTAACGAAGACGTGATGGTTGTGGGTTCAATATTGGGATAATTTGTGGAAAATAAAAATTTCTGGAAAATTACTTAAATATATAATATATGGAAAATAAAAATATTCCTTGGTCCTGGAATAGGAAAAGGATCAAAAACTATAGAGAAAATTCGAAGCTTAAAAATATGATTATATTAAGTATTTAATATATTTTTTTTTTCTTTTTTTAGCTTCACGCTTTATCCCGCACATGGCAGGGTAGGCAGAGGGAACTGCAGGAACCATAAGAACCTAGTGTTAAGACACTCCGTTACTTTAGTCCCTGCTTACTTCGTCCCCGCTTTCCGCCGTTTTCGAGGCATTGCGTGTTGAGTGGCGGAACTCAACGCCGCTCTTTGCCTTAGTTGCCAGAGCGAAGAAAATGGAAATAGAAAAATCCATCTTCCCTGACTTTTGCATTTTTGTTAAGTAGTTAATGTCAATTTTTTCCTTTGTAGTGAATTGATGCTATTAAAAACTTACTTTTTATTATTATTATTAAAATTAAATACATTTGGTCATGCATTCTTTATTTATATCTTAATATATCTAAAGAATAGGTTATTGACTCATCCAACAACATATATCCAGAATAATAGGATGCCTTGAGTGGAAATTTGGCAGGCTCATAGGCAGTATGACGTAAATAACCGATATTTCATATAATTCGGAACAATCGCAAAACATACGTTTAATAATGTATTTACATTTGTTTAGGTCAATATTCCAAAATGGCTTGGAAGAATTGAATCCACTACAATGTAAACGTTTTCTAACCCTAACCAATATTATCTCTATTTCTGATTTGGTATTAAACTAACTAAGGGTAATTTAAATGTTTTTTTGAGCTACGTCACTTTAATTTTGTACCTGAAGGAAAAAAATAAATAAGCCTCTAATTTCTTACAGCGACAAAAATAGTTATAGGTAATGAGTGAACTTTCGGTCGCTCGTGTCAAAGTGACCGGGGCAAGTGGGCTAGCGAGTTTATTCAATTAGTGTCCACACGTAAGCAAATACGTATATTACATGATGGCTGGATTCCATTAACTGGATTTGATTCTTACTCAACACAATTGTCTCATTTAAATTTAGTTTTATAAATTTAGCCTAGGCGTCTAGATATGTACTATGACTAGAAATAAATAAGGTTAATATAAGTATACTTGATTTTTTAACCTATAACAATTAAAGGGGTCGGGAGAAAATTGTATTGAAAAATTATTACACAGCTTTCCATGAACCAATGACGTCGACATTCTTATTGTTCAATAAATAAAAAGTCATTGTAAAATTATATTTGACGTTCGATTTCTTATACAAGGAATACAATAAAGCAGCAGATATTATTTTATATATCTGTAAGTAAAAGTTACTTAAGAAGCAATATTGCAGTATAAAAGCGAACGTGTTTAATTAGTAACATTCTGAAGAGTGTGCCACATGGCGCTCATAATTTATTAATGCCACTTTGGTGTTTAAATTATCATGCTTATGTTTTGATAGTTTTTATCGTTGCTCAAGCTGTTCAAACATACAGTGTGATAAAGGCGAGAAATTATCGTTATTTTAATGAGCTCTTAAGTAATTATACTTATTGAAAAATTGGGTGCGAACTATCTGTTACAAAATTGAGGGCTGATTTCTCTAGAAAAACAGTTACTTTAAATGATTCCACACCTTTCCCTGGTTCTGGCCGACTGCAAATCAAATCCACAAACTGTCGCGTATACAGGCAGATACTGTCACGCCATAATATTCTAAATTGAAAAGTAATGTAACTTAATATATAGATCTAAATTTTTTCAGCTTTATTCGGCTTTATGGTTTATACGAATATGGAAACAACAATAAGTAATTAGTAAATATACATGTAGATATGTATTATATTAATAAATATCAACGTACGGGATTAATTACATTATGAAAATTTCACAGTAAAAATACAATTAGTGGTATTACCCAGGGGTAATGACACCCTTTTGATTGTCCCCAACCCTCGTGTTGTGGGGCTTTGTGTCGGTTATTTGTTTGAAATATCAAATATTATATTATATACTACATTCAGTGTTTTAGTAAAAGAAAAATAAATATTTTGTATATTTTATTTGTTTGAATAGATGTGAGAAGTATGTAAAACCAAACAAGTATGGTTATTTATAGTTCATCTATGTTTGGAGATCAAGTTGAAAAATGAATTCACTATAATAGGATTCTATCAGAATTCTGTCTATAATGCCAGATGTTCTGCGTTAATTTAAGAAGTGCGTGTCAGGTGACAAAAGTGTAGGTTAATTTTTTTGGTCAAATTAATGTAATTAATTCCCCAGAGTTTTAAGTAGCAAAATTAATGTAATTAATTCCCCATTCCCTACTCTCCTCAATTTAAGCCACTCATTATGTTCAAAGCCAGACACTGTCTAACTAAAATAAAATACAAAGTTTTATATAGTTTTATTTAAGCGGATTTTTCGTGATTATTATAATTTTTTGGATACCCCCTCGTTTCTAACACTTTGTAGATAGTCTGTCTGGCAAAGTGTGTACCAAAAGTAATAATTAATGCGAATAATCCGTTTTAAATCGTTTTATACGTTTAATCTGTTTTAAATTGTTTGTGCGATTTTTATACAATTTAAATGTACAATAATTGCGAAAATTAAAGATCTTTTTAAATAAAAAATATTTTTTAATATTATTATTTAATAAAAAGATCTTAACATTTATTCTTACTAAACGAAAAATCTTTAATAACAGTATCATTACCATAGTTCCTATATATAGTAGTTATATATATATATATATATATATATATATATATATATATATATATATATATATATATATATATATATATATATATATATATATATATATATATATATATATATATATATATATATATATATATATATATATATATATATATATATATATATATATATATATATATATATATATATATATATATATATATATATATATATATATATATTATAGCGTGTTTTTACCAAGTTATTGATAACATGTGGTCGATGTTTTGCGACCCAGTTTTTAAGCCGTATATTTATAAATGTGATGTCCACGCTGCTCTATGTTAATTTTAATTATGTTTTATTACTAATTAAATGTTTAGAAACATATTTAGATTATAATATTTGTATATGTTGTTATTGGAACATATTATATTATTATATGGAAACATTTATATATAGTATGAATTTAAAGGTAAATTATAGTTATTTGTTTTAATTTTTAATTTTAAATATAAATAAATAAGTAAATAAAATATCTAGAAGCTAAATGAATTTCAATCCACATTCTATATATTTAGGCTAAAAAGGAAAAGTGAAATTAAACATTGTATACTAATTGTTTTTGATGAGAGTTCATTGCTCCTCTGTTTAGTATTCCCGTTGAGTGACGACTCATAGATGAATACAAAAGATTTACTTATCGGATGCCAATTGGCTGTTTATAATTTATTAGATTTTGCACGTACATATATTTAAAATTTCATTTTTTTTTTTAAAAATTCAAACTACGTAAATTCACTTAACTTTAAATTACGTAAATTGTAACTATGAAAGTCCAGGAATATGACATTTATTAAAATTATACTTAGTCTTGCCATAAATATTGTTATAAAGAAAAGTACGATTTTTTTTTTTATACGTAACATTTATTCCTTTCATAGTGAGTTAGTTTAATACATCAATATATAACTATTAAAAATATACAATGTTTATTCGAAGTGGTCCCCATTGGCTGCAATACAGTCTTTTAAACGTTGAGGCCAGTTATCAATAGCAGCACGAACTCTTTCTAGAGGAAAATTCTTCACTGCCAACCGAATGGATCGTTTTAGGGACTCCAAATTATCATGGCGTTTAGAGCAAGCCTTACTCTCTAAAACTGACCATAAATCATAATCCAATGGATTTAGGTCAGGACTTGACGACGGCCAGTTTTCAGTGCTGATAAAGTCCGGAACGTTAGTTTTCAACCAAGATTGGGTGGATCGAGCTCTATGACCCGGTGCCGAGTCTTGTTGAAAGCACCATTCTTTGTTATTGAACATGGTGTTAGTTAAAGACTTAACTACCGTCTCAAGAATGGTATTTTGATAAACTTGTGCCGACGTTTTAATACCTTTTTCACAAAAATATGGCTCAGTCACCCCTTCATAGCTAACACCCCACCAAACCATCACTGAAGTGGGATAATGCCCACGTTGTACTCTGTTTACTAATTGCGAAGCTTCTTTAGAGCTTCCAGCATAGATACGGTCATTTTGTTTATTAAAATACTGCTCAATTGTAAAAATTTTCTCATCCGTAAACAAAATTTTTTTGTGACCTCCCTTTGCGTACCGCTTAAGTAGTTGTTTGGATTTTACCACCCTATTCTTCTTTAAATTATCAGTTAAGAAGTGACCAGTACGTCTCTTATAGGCTGCAAGTCCTAAGTCATCTTTTAATATACGCGACATGGTTCTAGGAGCTATCTTCATCACCCGAGATAAAATCTTTTGCTTACGGACAGGATTTCTTCGAATTCTTTCCCTAACTGCTTTAATCACCTTTTTCACACGAACGGTACGTGGACGGCCAGATCTTTTTCTGTCACAAACAGAGGAGGTATCATTGTACCTATCAATAGCCCGGTAAACAAACATTTGACTAATACCAAGCGGGTGGAGGGTTTTAAAAATTGCACTTTTCTCCATACCTACTTTATGTAAGGCAATCACAGCGATTCGGTTCTCTTTATCACCCCACTCCATTTTAATATAACAAAATATTTAACAATATAATGGCGCGAAAATAAGAAAACACATCAAGCAATCATATAAAAATGACAGATTCCAAATTCAAACGTAATATTTTCTTTTTTTGAATAGTAACAGTATTTATGGCCAGACTAAGTATATGTATGTGTTAAGGTTTTTACCTCTGTTTATTAAAATAATAAAAGACATGAGTGGATGAAGGGGTTATGTAACATTTTTTGTAAAAACCGATTTTATGCTGAATGAAGAAATTATGTACATATTTTATTTGATAAATACTTATTCGTACATCTTTATCTTATTTTTAGACTTCATATTAGTAGTGAAAATTTGAATTTCACGCAAAAAGTTATGTACATAATTAACAATAAAATGTCCATTATCTCCACATTTTAAAATTGTATCATATCCCCTTCATCCACTCATGTCTTTAATTATGAGTTAAAAACAATTTTTATTTATATTTCTTTTGGGACGTTACATTTAAAAACAAATTTACACTTTACAATGTAAAGACATACATCTTCTGTCCATTCTCTATTTGGAAAGAAGCAATTTTATTAATTTTAATAACAAAAAGTTACATACATTTTATTTCTATTGTACCCTGAAATATGATACAAATCGTAGTCATATTGTAGCAGGTATCTATAACGACTTGCTATTCTTTTTTACAAGTACAGAATGGTATTCCTATATGAATTTCGCATCTTATGCTATGAATATTAATGTTTTATTTATTTGTTGCAGGTACGTACTGGAATTTGGTGGGTTCAGACGTTTTGGTTCTATTGTAGCGTAATGTACTCCGGCTGTTTCACATTATTTGGTAATGAATTGTTATATGTAATCGTTTATTTAACCGATTATTTGTTTATTAGAGTCTTTCTTTTCTTATAAAAAATCTTCATTTAATTTGAATTTTCTATGAATAATATTAAAATAATAAACTATTGTAGTGCAGCGACACATTGCTTGTTAGTGATAGTAAATGCAACGATTGTGGGTTCGATTCCTATTCAGAGGATGATTTACTTGTTTTCCTCGCTGTACTAACAACACAGAGCTTGATGTTGAATTCGACATTCAATATCTGAAAGGAAAAAACGAAATTTCTTAACACAAGGTACCCTCTGAAGCGTCTACCTCGCATTATGCAAAATGAGATTTGAACCTATTATATTATATTAACCAAACTATAAAAATAATAATATATTCATATATTTATTTAAAATACTATTTCCTAAAAGATTTGCCGACTTTATACGATTTTTACATTCTGCTTAGTTATGAATCCTCAGTACTTACAAAACTAAATACTAAAACTAATGAGCAAATAATTATTGATCAACAGATTTCGCGTAGAATTTCACATGTCTTTATAACTTAATACCTTTGATAGAATAAGGGGAAAATAATTAACTATCTAATATTGTTATAATTTGACAGTATTTTGACTATTGAATATTATGCGAATTAGTGATATCACGATCCCATTTTAAGTTCACATTCTGAATAAAATCAGTCACAAGTGCTCTTCGAACTAGCAAAAGTTGACCATAGGTATTAATTTAAGTACATTTGAAAGTTAAATTTGTAAAACATATTGTATTTTTTCTTTTATTGAAATTTAAATTGCTCATTTGGCTTATAATATGAAGAAAATATAATTGACGTTTTTTTTTATAACAAAATGCATGTTATAGGATTTTATAACTACGGTCGTTTGGACTTTTTTATTTTATATTACTTTACTAACCATGTTGTCATTGAAATTATGGTTTAAAGTGCCATTGTTCACCATATAGTATTTCAAAGTACAACTCTCTGCTCTCTTAATATTTTAATAATTTATAAATCGTAAAATGTAAATTTGTGTAAGGTAGAAGTGTCCATTAAAATGGACTACATTTCTTATTTTTTAAATTGCATTTCCAATCCGATTTTTATATTTTGTTGAAACGTTTGTCTGTTTAAACGTTTTTTCTGAAACAATTTAAACGAATGAATTGCGTATATTGTTTTTGTAAATCTACTATCCGAAATCTATGCAGTAGATACTATTCGTCTATCCATCATAAGCCCAGTCTGAGTGTGCAAAAATTACGATATTTAAAATTCTTATTTAGGACATAAGCTTATAATAAGATTACTTAAAAGCAATTTATTTTTTAAATATTTAATAAAGTTACTTCTTTTCTCAGACTACCCTTTTTATTAGTATGAAATACATCCTTGTCTCACAACCGATGACTTTGTGATCAAAGATGATAGAGCGCCATATAGCGGAACTGACCAATCCAGAATGTGTTTGGACAGTTGGCAAACAAAAAATGAAACATTAAATTGTAAATATATAAATTCTTAAACTATGTGACAATTGAATTAAATTGAATTGATATATAGAAAAAAACTTTTATCGTTTAAAATTTTACAACACAAAAGCACTTCACATCAAATTAAATATTTACCGGAGACCGAAATAATTGAACCCTTCCTCCATTTCCTGACAGCGGTCTGAAGTGTTTTACTGCGAAACCATTTAAAAGGGACTGGCCTAATCTAATTTGGGCCAACGTAGTTTTTTACTCTTCAAAACTCGAATCTACGTAACGTCCATTACAATTTTCATTTTCAGAAACCAACTTATTTAAGGGATTATTTAGTCTACTTAAAATTTATCATTGCTTTCGCTAGTTTTCAGGTGAAAATAAACTCAAGTTTCACGCTTAATCCCTTCCATGCGTTGCGCCTTCCTTCCTTTCTGCGTTTAGAATAATAATGCTTGTAATATTTTTTTATAAAAGCCTTCGATTTATTTGTCCTTAATTTTAAATATAACGACTTCACAATAAAATTAAAATGCACTTTACAATATAATTTAAGTGACGTGACCGACAATATATGTTTTATATTAAATATCTAGCTAGAAGGCACTTATTTAAACGCCATTGCTAATTATTAAACTTTAGCTATTTTTTTCTTTTTTTTTATTTTATCTTTTTTTTAGCTTCACGCTTTATCCCGCATATGGCAGGGTAGGCAGAGGGAACAACAGAGACTGCGGGAACCTAGTGTTAAGACACTCCGATGCTTAGTCGCCGCTTTCCGCCTTTTTCGAGGCCTTGCGTGTTGAAGGGCGGAACTCAACGCCGCGCTTTGCCCAGTTTGCCAGAGCGAAGAAAATGGAAACAGAAAAATCCATCTTCTCCGACTGGGGATCGAACCCAGAAACTGTCGCGTTACAGGCAAACGTTACGCCTCTGCGCTACGACGGTCCTCTACTTTAGCTATTGATTTGTAAAATTTATGCAGTAAACTAATTCATATTTGATAACGGTTTTGTAATCTTTACTTTGACTGATTACATGTATTTAACGAGATATATTATGTTTAGAATATAATAGAAACATATGCTTCTATATGAGGAGGGTCACTAATTTTACTCTCATATATACATATTAGGTTAGTGTGTCAGTCTGTTTATATTGTCTACTAAACCGTTTATTAATCCTAAATATCCTATTCCAAGACTGTAAAGCTCAAATTCAGCGTGAACAGTTTTGAGGACGTCCACTTCTGCCGCTGTGAGCTGAATGGGTAGCTGATTTGCTTAATCGAGTAAAGTCGTACGCTCGAATAACAAGTTTGTTAGTCTTTTACGATTTTTTGGCTTAAAATTTTCAGACTTTGAAAATTGTTACTAGAAATAACATTTTTACTGTATCGTGCTAACTTAGATATTTTTTGTAGTAACTACTACTTTGTAGGTACTGTATCGTGCTAACTTAGATATTTTTTGTATTTTTTGTAGTAAATTATATATCAAGTATTCGACTTCTAATTAGTTTATAATTCCTAAGTAAATATTCCTTTATCTTTCTAATTGTGACTCTTGAACTTTTAACAAATATTTTATCTTTAGATATCGTTATTGTTATTTTTATAAGTTATAGAAAAATATATAAATGGTGATGTATAATATGAACTAACTATTACGTATAAGATTATTTCATAATATGACCTACTTATCCACAAGACCGTTTCACGTGACACAGTTGATGGCCATAACACAATGGTTTCTTCCCCTCGTGGTCACTTTAGTCCCCTCCGGAGTGCGTTTGCGGAATCAATAAAGCTTTTAACGTTAATGGCCGGACGGGACGCTCAGCTGCCGTTTCGGTAGCTAAGACCCACCTTGGCAAATTCCGTTAAGAAACGTTTGATAATACTCTTGCATTGTTAGACAGATGGGACGTGATTGTTAGAATTTTGAGAATATTGAATACTGGTTATTACAGGTTAACGAATTTTAATATTTTGTTCAAAAAAGTGAACGAGTAAATATTGTATTATGTATCCATAGTGTTCCTATCCAAAGTAAAAAGTATTACCATTTTTGCAGTTTAATTAAAATTTTTGGTAAAATCGCTTTCTATATCTATATATTCTATATCAATTTTATACTAAATTTTCTAAGTTAATTTTTCCGTCTTCATATTTTTTTGTCAGCCTTATTGTTTTTATTTTTATACGTTTGTTGAACGTACATTTTATGAGCGTGAATTTAAAGAGATTCTCGTTTTGTTTTGAGTAACGCTTCTTATCTTAATCACACCAATTATGCCGTTAACTAAACTACTTGTTCGTAAAGATGTTATAATATTTGTGTTTAACAAAATCGCTTCCGTACAGTTAGTTTACATAGCTAACAAAGATATAGAGTAATTTAGTATGATAAAAAAGTAATCCTCGGCAAAGAAACGTTTAAAGCCGACTTGTCTTGGAGCCTTGCAGATTAGAAGCCTTTTAACTTAGTCGTTGTTTAATTTTAATGAAAATCCTCCACTGTACGCCAACGTAAATAAAGTTTTTGTTACTATAAATGTAATATGCTCATATTACATATAGTCTTCAGAAGAACACGTAAGTACTAGTTAAAATGTATGATTTTTTAAAATATTTTGTATGATTGAACAAAACCTTGTTATTTAAATAAAAATAAAAATTGCAAGAGAATATATAATTGTACGTATAGTATACATCATTAACTTTAAATATTTTCAATTATTCTAATATTTACATATTTAAATATGTACAGGTACATATTAAAAAAAATCGATAATAGCCTCACTATGAACTGTAAAATTTACATAATATGCTCTTTATAATCAAGAAAAATTATTTAAGTAAACAATTCTCAACTCACGGTTTTCGTTTATATACGAATACGTATCGGATATTCAAACTCGCCCCCAAATAAAGATTGACAGCAGTTATTTATTAGCGTCCGTTCCGTCGGTAGGTAATTCTATTCGCTTGTAGGCATCGCTAAGCTACCTGTCGGCTTGAATCGTAATAAATTATACCGTTTAAGACTTTATTTAAAACACATTCACATTAAAATATAAATATATTTTAATGTGACGTTGACGTGAGTGAGTGGGTGAGTGAGACGATATCAAATGTTTCGCTTTGTCATAATTAAGCAAAGTTATGAAATAACTTTGATAACTAATTTTATAATAATTTGCTTTGCTTATATGTGTGTCGTATCGATGGTTTAAGTGAAACACTTTGTACTGGCAACATGATAAATGAGCAAACTGTCACTGATAATTAATCAAATGTGTAGTTTAACTTTGTTGACGTGGATTGGGCCTAATGCTTTCTATTTATGATACTGAATATTCGGCCATGTTTGAATGCATATTGTATTGATTTTTTGTACTAAATTATTATTAAACTTTTTATGACTACTGAGTCGATAAAAGGAGTAAAGTGTTTCTACTTGTTAACGACTTTGCATATAAATTATGAAATACAAATTGAATTACTTTAAAATTATTAACAGGCACACTAAATCTTGCTTTTTTACATATATTTCATATTTTTAAGAAATAATATATTCATTTGAGCATTGTTTAATAATATTATAATAATAATAATACTGTATTGCATAACTTAATAAAAATAACGTAACTAAAAAAAAGAAGTACATCAAGGCAACCTTATCGCTTAAAGCGATCTCTTCCAGACATTCTTTGGATGTTGGAGTCGTATAAGATGGGTGGTTCATTAAAATAAAACATATACTCAAGAATACATGCAATATATAATAATCAAATAAATATAATAAACACACATACCTTGTTATCTTAAGAAATCTAACATTATTTGTTTGGACTAAAAGTTAAAGGTTAGGTCCTTGTTAGAGGTCGTACAAAGGTTACGGGCGTTTGCGTGAAACGTCTCTGTTTAGATTTGGATTGTGTTAATTGAATCTTACTTATTTGTTTCGATGAAGAAGCGTATGTGGCTTTTACTTGCGGGCTTGACGTCTTCAATATCTATTTTTGTTTACATATATTTACCTATTATGTGATTCGCTTAGTTATATATTTTGAGTTTTCATTTATCTATAGAAATAAAATACTAAAAAAGGCTTTTTGTTGAACGTTCATAACTCATTTGTCAGCCAGCAAATGTATTTTCGGAGTTTTTTAAGGTTTTTAGAGGTTATTCTTGAGAGGGCGATATAAGGCAAAGGTATCTGACGACCTATAGGTACATATCTTTTTTCTTCTTTTTTCACATATAACTTATAAACCTTTGTCATAATCATTAGCCCAGAAAAAAAAAGCATCAAAATTTTTTGTGATGTTTTCTTAGTTCAAAATCAAGATTTAAGCATGCATAGGTACAGTCTTTGGGCAGATAGATACATTATTGTTATGACGATTTGAATTATTCATTTATGTATTTATATAGGGTAAACTTGCCTAATTCGTACCACTTAAGGAGAACCTCAAATAATTTGGAAAAGAAGGAAAAATACATAGTTATTTATATAAAGTTATTAACTATAACTAATGTTCTATAAGTATATCAAAATAAAACAACGTAAATCTTTTAAATTTCTGAAAAATAAGCAAATTTCAAAAACTTAAAAAAAGTACGATTTAAGAACATTCGTCTTAAATCGTACTAGTATATTCTTAAATCGTACTTTGAGATCCTATCATTGGTTTACAATATTAAAATTAAGAATCTTAGTAGATAATGTATTGAATGCTAGTACATTAGTATTTAGTAATACAGCCAATGGTTTCTGCCAATTCCTGTCCGCCATCACAGTAATAACATTTAATTTTTTTTGTTGTTCCTGCACATAGCTTATGTATCCATAATTCACAATTACTATATTTAATCATGTTTTCTTTGTTTCTGTTGAATAATGTTGTAATCATCATCCAACTGTCATTTTCATCTTGTTCTTGTTTCTATTTCTTGTTTTTTTAGATGTTTTCGTTTTCTTTACATTTAGCTTCTTTGGTATGGTCTTCTTTTTGGTTTCTTCTACTTTAACTTCAGGCTCTTGTTTATATGGACTTCCTGTGATAACAAGAGTGCCTTTGGCTTTTCTTTTAACTGGTTTTAATGTCCCAGAAGTGAATTTATTGACAACAATACTCCAAGTGTCTCTAGAATTAGCTTTGAAGAAAGAATGTAGTTATTTTTCTTCTATATTACCTTTTAAACATTGATCTTGCTGTTTTTTTTTTGACATGTAGCCTTAAAATAGTAATAAAATAATTGGATACAAATAAAATACAAAAAATAACTAAAAATTAAAATGAAATTATAAATAGTTTTCCAAAATCGTACCGGTACGATTTAAGAAGTTGCTGCGAGTACGAAATAGGCACAAGTGTCAACTGAATTTCAAATCTGCTACAAAAAAAAATGTCAACAAACAAGGGAGTTTTATTTTGTGAAATACATTCATAAATATACGCATAATTATATTATAATAAGGTAAACAGCTTAAGAACGATATACTTATAAGACAGTTCTTGTGAAATATGCGAAAAAACTGTTCGAAAAGTAAGAATAAACTTACCTGCTTTATATTTTAGTCGGGAACAACGTAGCAGATTTGTATTTGTCATATGGCAATATGACCGCCAGTTCTTTATATTTTATGGTACTAAAGGCACTAATAACTATTACCCAAGCCGAGATATAGAGGAGGTACGATTTAAGCGCAGGTACGAATTAAGCAAGTTTACCCTACTGTAAAACATAATTAAATAAAAACCGGCCAAGTGCGAGTTGAACTCACGTGGAAAGGGTTCCGTACACAATATAGTGAAATATTTCCCCTGAAAACGTTTTTTCCCTAAAAACATTTTTTATCGAATTTACCATTTTATTTTCAATTTATGAAATCCTTATAGGTTTTCCTGCAATCTACAAGCCATAAACTATATTCAGTAAATTTTTCAAATTTTTCGGCCCAGTAGTTTCGGAGATTAGGGGAGGGGGGGGGGGGGAATAGTTCTCACGTTTTTGGAATAATAGTATTTTAAAAAATTATCTGATATGAGAAATAGCTCAATATAACCGTTACGGCGGTCGTTTACCGCTCGTCACAGTTTTGGTTCATTGTTATTATAATTCATCGTTTGATCCTTGAACTTCATTGAAGTCGACGCACAGTTCAAATATTCATATAAGTTAAGATTAATAATGGAGAAATGAAGTTTTATATGTACCTAGTGTTGTAATTACGATATATGTATATTTATAGATATTTGGACGAAGGCGGAGCGTCTGCCTGTAAGCGCGATGGTTTGTGGAGTCGATTCCCACTCGGGAAAGATAACTGTGTTGTGTGGCTAGGTGAAATACGTCGTTGAGTTCCGTCACTCAACACGTAAATGCCTCGATAAGACGGATAGTGGGGAACGGAGTGTCTTAACACTAGGTTCCCACGGTTACTGCGGTTCCCTCCGCCTATTCTGCTATAAGCGGGATAAAGCGTGAAGCTATATTCATCAAATAGTAAATTAATTTAATATAATTAATTTGTTAAGTTTTTGAACGAATTTTCAACTAAAATCTGTCCGAATAAGAGAAAAACGAAATTTGCTCTATATATAATGTATGTAGGTATATAACTACGGACATTTGTTTAGTGAGGTGAAGGTGGCAATCTCATTGTGACGGCTAAATCGGCTTACGTGCCCTAATAATAGCATTGTCCGAACTATTTGACTTAATAATAATAATAATAATTTTATTTGCTCTGAATGTAGGTACAGAATATTGGTGTACAGATACATTTTAATTAAGTTCCAGGTACATTCTACCATAAGGCATGCAAATATTAAATTGTAAAGTTACAAATTAAAATTACAAAATTTATTAACTAAGCAATTTAAATAACAAATTCATATTAACTATTCAATTAATATTACACATAAAGATGAACAGTTCAATTTTATTTACAAATTAACCATTCAATAAAATAACAAATTCAAATTAATAATATAATTAAAATTACATTTTAAAATTAATTGCAGAATTAAAATTAACTATACAATTAAAATTATATATTCAATGATTTATAATACAACAATAGATTATTTAAGTTATATATGTAGTATTTTATGCATTTTTTAATTCATTTATATGTATATTATTTTTTTACAAAATTATGTCTTATCCATTAGAAAATCGTCTACTGAGTAAAAGCACTTGTCAACTAGAAAAGAGAAAAGAAGTTTTTTAAATTTTATATGAGTTAATTCTTTTATCTCATTAGGTATTTTGTTATATATTGTAGGGGCCATGGCCAATATGTTCTTTTTTAATAAAGCAGTTTTGTAGTTGCCTGTACATAGTAGGTTCTGATATTGAGACCTTAGATTTATAGTGCGATTTCTGCTATCTCTTAAAGAAGGAAAAAGGTGCTTATTTGTTCTCACAAAGATTGCAATTTCAAATATATACAAACAAGGAAACG
Organism: Dione vanillae; assembly: GCA_037178615.1. NCBI lineage: Eukaryota > Metazoa > Arthropoda > Insecta > Lepidoptera > Nymphalidae > Dione > Dione vanillae. The sequence continues at coordinate 19,178 of JAZFAU010001112.1, forward strand.
TTAAAAGGTTATATTTCCTAAAAATTGGGATACAGCTGTCCGTGACCTTCAAGCTGAAAATAGATCTAAGGCATCGTTTTTGACCCTTAAAGATACTTTCCTTTTGACAACAAAATAATAAAAATATTCCATTGAATATTTTTATTATTTTGTTCGTGACTGCTTTAGTAATACTAACGTTAATGATACGTTTTGGAGTTACTTTTTTGTGGACTTTTCACATAAAATACGTGGGTTTAGTGATATTACTGTAAAGAAAATAAATTTAAGACTATCGCGGCTCTGAGGCGCAGCGTTTGCCTTACAAACCACTGTTTGTAGGTTCGGTTTGACGAAGATGATATTTTTTCATTTCTATTGTCTTCGCTCTGGTAACTAGGCAAAGCACGGTGTTGAGTTCCGCCACTCAACGCGCAATGCCTCGAAAAGACGTAAAGTAGTGAACGAAGTATCTCAACACTAGGTCTCCAAGGTTTTTGCGTTTCCGTCTTTCGACCCTGCCATAATTAATAAAAAGTAAGACTAAAAAAAAATACGTAAAAATAAGAGAAATAGAAAACATCTTAATTATCTTTTATTTTGATTCCTTCAATAGATTTTTTAAATTCTAGTGTATCTGGCAGCTAAAACTTAAATAACAAGACAATCAATATGCTAACGAGAACCCTGTTTGTCCTTCAACGTTGTTATTATACACCGACGGAGCGTTATGCATTAATACATAGACCCTGGCCTTATATGTTGGAGGCGAATCGGAAACTCGATAATGGAATTTTACACTTCATTACATCTCACTGACTTAGGCTGTGTGGACCACATATTATTAATGTTTTTAACACTATAATAATTGATAGTTTAAAGGCATTCGAGATCTTCAACCAGAAATCGACATTCCTAGTCGTTTTGAGGAGTATTGAACTCCCCTAGTAACTCTGCTTGGGACTTGACCAAGGGTAGGTTATTTTGGAAACCTCGTTCCAATTGGCCACTTTTGTCCCATAACACCCCCCCCCCCCCCCCCCCCCTCTCCCCGTTCAATTATATTTTCATACATGTCAGTCCGTTTTGGATTAGGTTGAGAGAATGAGAGAAACATATATGTATGTACGTCTGTCATACTAACTACTTAGCGAAATTGTGTTTTTGTACTGTAAAAAGTAATTTGTCACTCTGACTTAATTTAACAACAACAGTAAAAGTAGTTAACTTGTTATATATCAAAATTGCATTATGTTAGTGGAACGTAATTTGCATTTGAATGTTTGCTAACAAAGCTCCTCCTCGTCAACAATATATTAAATAGAATGAGGTCGTTGCATGCAATGAAGCTATTTAACAGCGTATATCAAAAAAGGATACAGTGACGGTGATTATCAGCGGACCGAAGATAAGGATAAGATATGTTTATTAATAAATGTTTGTTATATCAATTTACAATATTTTACTTTGAATTGAAATCAACCGAGTTTAAATCATAATATTAATAATATATTTATAACTAAATAACTTGGTCTATACTTTTACTGGTTGGTCTACACTTACATCGTATAGTGAACTACAAACTCAATGCGAAGGCGGAACGAGTTGTAAAACAGTAAGGCGAAAGTTAGGGCGTGTTAAGATTAAACTGCAAACGGACTAAAAAACTACAACAGTTCAGTATTTGCAAGCACTAACATATAAAACAATACTAATGTACCTATACATATTAATAAAAAACTATATAACAATACGTAAACAAAGAAAACGATTAACGTTGACTTATATAGACTATAAAGTTAAATTTATAGTCGAACAAAATTGTACAGTTCAATATACGTTTTTTTTGTCGTTTAAGGCTAGCTATTTACAATTGTAATTTGTTTGACGTGATTCGTCTTTGTGGATTCACTGGGTTTGTTCTCAGTACGCAGTATTGTAACTTTTTTCTCTTTTCTCTTGGGATTATAGTAGGGTAAGCAGAGAGAATATAGTGTGAAGACACTCCTTTCTTTACTTTACGTCAGGGTCCAAGATATATATGTATTATGCAGAGTGGCTGAGCTCAAGGCTGAGCTTTGTCTCACCAGAGTAAGGTGGAAAATGAGACAAATGAAAATATTTTTTTATATTTATATCCTAAAATACAATATAAAGTTAAATACCATAATGCTCTATCTCCTATAGTCCCTACATATTTAGCCAAGGCATTTAACCGTAGTGTAGTCCTAAAATAGCTCAATTGGAGTTGCGGCCGGCACTAGTGAATCATGTGTGAGGTATTCCGTGAGTACACTGTCATACATCCACATACATACATACATACATACATACGGGTATGTACATACATACATATGCACGATTCACATTTGTACTTACTCGGAGTATACTTTTGCTGAATGTAATATATTTCGATTCTTAGTAATATTTTTATTGGGACTTTTAAATGACTTGTGCGTTATTAAGATAGTGTTATACAGGTTCTTGTAATTTTTATGTATATTACGGTGCAGGTCGATATATAATATAGAGCAGGTATATAGGAAATATAGAGCTATGAAAAAATAATGTGCGTGTATCTGAAATGTCTCGAAAAATCGAACGGAAATAAGATGGTGGAGTGTTTTGACATTATGCTGAAAACTGCAGCGGCACTGCATTTTACCGTAAACGCGATTGTTGTGGGTTCGATTCCCACTTGGGAAGAATGAGTTATTTCATTTTCTCACTCTAGTAATAAAAGAATGCCCGACGTTGAGTAGTGCCACTCCACAAGCAATGTTTAAATACTAGGCAGAAAGAGGGAAACGGATTGTCTTAGCTCTAGGTTCCCTTTGTAAGGTTCCTTACTTCCCTTAACTCTGCGGGAACTAATTTGATATCATTATTATTATCTAATACCAATATTAATGCGTTTCAAACATATGTACATAGTATTGTGAACCTGTCATTGGAGCTTATGATTCATGCTTGCGTAGTTTATCAGTTCACTAGTTCGTTGACATTTGATTCAATTTATAGGGCATACTGTAATTTTAGGAACATTATCGTTATTTATGACTTGACTTTGTTTCTTCGATGTTATTAATCCAATCAGTATTTAAATATATGTTATAGAAATATTGTTGTATTTAAATTTCAAATGTATGTTTTTTTTTAGTTTTGATTTTTTTATTTTGCTTTGCTGAATTTGATGGGTAAAGGAATAAGTCTGAAAAACCTAATGAGTTTCACGTTACTATGAAGGAGTAGATTAAAAACCTATTGATATATATGTTTGAAATTATCATCTAATGGTAATCGGTAGATTTTCGTATATCATTGGTCGACTTTCATTCCTAATTTATATTTTTTTTTTATTTTTTTTTTATTTTATTTATTAGTAAAAAAGAAATTATATATTTTTATCTTTTTATATATAAATAACATATAGTTACAAATAAATTAAAAGTTAATAGTCTTAGATGATAAAGCATGAAATCTTATTCTATTCTCTGAAATATTAATTCTAAAGTGACTCATGGCATAAAATGCGATTACACACAATCTCTGTCCGAATACTCTGGAAACGTAAACCATATTATGGTCTACGTGTATTTCGATGTTATTATTTAAAAAAAACCAGCGGGGACGAAGAAAGCACGGTCCCACGGTCCATGCAGTTCCCTCTGCCTACCCTGCCTTGTGCGGGATAAAGCGTGAAGCTAAAAAAAACCAGTCACTTCTTGTTTTGTCTTCTAACGATATATATTATTATTTGTTGAAATGCCTGTACCTATCTTAATATGT